>VYZV01005532.1:23527-39580 GCA_013401275.1 Pandion haliaetus | reverse complement strand
GACTTTAGGCTAAACATGACTTAGCAACAACTGAAAACATCAGTGTGTTATCAACATTCTTCTCATACTGAATCCAAAACACAACACTATACCAGCTACTAGGAAGAAAATTAATTCTATCCCAGCCAAACCCAGGAGAACAAGTCTTTACATGTTCTACATCTCTTTCAAAACAAGAGCCAGTATGCCTGTATGCCAAAGAGCAGCAATAGCAACGCACCGGTAACTGCACTGAGAACAGTCCAGTTAGTTGTTAAAGGCCTCCAACAACAGAAATTCTTTCTAATGTAGTTCAGTGCAGTGATCCTATTACCAGAACTTTTTACCCTCGTACCTAACCATAATGTTCCTTGCTGCAGTTTAATAGTTACTTTTCTTACTCGCCATAGAGATTGAGGAAAACAAAGTCACACAGTAGAGAGTAGTCATTACACCCCACTAGCCTGCTCTTTACTAAGCCCAGCGACTCAGACGTATTCAGTTTTTCTTTCATCCCCTCAGGCCGCTTCTTCCATCACGCAGAGGCCCCGTCACGGCTCGCCAGGCGACAGTCGCCACCGACACCAGGTAAGTAAGCCCTGCCTCTCCCCCGCCTCCAGTAACTGATTTTGTGGACAGCATTTGCAGCGTACCTCGGAGTGCGCGGCGCGGACTACAACTCCCGGCATGCAACGCTGTCCGCCACCGCTGTGGTGCGCGCCCACCGAGCGAAATGCACACTGGGAGTTGTAGTCTTCAGCACTCATCCCCCCCAAAATCCTGCTTCCCCGTTGCTGCCGAGCAACACCGCGGGAACCGCCACAAAACCTCCCACCAGCTCATCCCGCCCCGAGACTCACCGCCCCGGCGCCCCCTCAACGCTCCCGCCGATTCCGCCTTAGACCGCCGAGCCGTTAGCAAACCGATTTCCCCGCTCATCCGGGGCGCATGCGCACTGCTAGTTCCCGCCTCCTGCGGGGAGAGAGTGGCGCGGGGGGCGGGCGCTCGGCGCATGCGCCTTCCCGCTTAGGGCGCATGCGCACTGCCGCGCTGGTTTTGGGTACCGGCGGAGGGGCCGAGAGCAGGTAGTGGGGGTCTGTCCTCAGCCTGCCCTGTGCCCCCGTCCTGGCAGGGCCGCGACCCGCCGGGGCAGCCCCCATACCAGCCCCCGGTCCCTATTGACCGCCGAGGGGGCGTGTTGGGGGCGGCTTGTGGCGGCGGGGGGTGCCGGGCCCTCGGCGCTGCTCGCAGACGGGCCTGTCAGGGCGGTGTGGGGCTGCCGGGCCGGGCAGGTGAACGGTGCTTTCTGGTCCCTGCCCCGCCTCGGCTGTGGGTGCTGTGGTGCGTGGGGTGGAGGGAGAGGTACGGAGGAGGGTGGCAGGGCAGCTTTGTGGTTCTTTTGGGGGTACGGGGCCGGGGGGATCGCGCTGGGACCCGTGCAGCAGCGGAGGCAGAGGTTGCCTTCCATCCTGGCTGCAGGATCACGTCCCTGCGGGAACTGAGTGCTCCTCTGGAGCTCCTTTGTGCTTATCCGGTTATATGTATACCGCCCGTAGCATGGATATTATTAAAGCGCTTGCCTGGAGCCTGTTGCAGCAGCACCATGACGCTGATAGAGACGCTTTCCAGTTTTACACAGACTTTCTCATAAAGGTGTCAGGGAAGTGTGTTTCCAGGGAGTCGTGAAGGAGATGAGGCATAGAGGAGGTGACTGGCCCTTGGAGCCAAGCTGTAAAGGTTTTGGCTTGGAGAGGAAGTGCAGGGGTAGGGTACAGAGAGGTGAAGCAGAGGAGCTTACAGTTTTCAGGAGTTACTGAACTTACCCATCATCTCAGTCTCATGCATGGTGAGACAAGCTCTGCAGCTTGAATTATCCCTGTGTTCTTGCATACTGCATTTTTTTGCTCCTTTCTTCCTTAGCATAGCTCTGATTATCGTCCAGCCCAAGCCACCTTTTCGAAAGTGTATGATATGTCAGCAGTTTTCTGAGAGTCTACTTCCTTCAGTGTCTCTTTGATGGTCAAGGTCCCTCTTTGACATAAAGGAATTCGTAGATGAGAAAGAGATGGGAAGGTGAGAAGGTAGCTAGGGATGCCATCTTCATACGTAACACTGATTTTTCAGTGACGGATAAATGATGGTGCTGCTTAGGGACTCAAAAAGTTACACATTTCATATGTGGAGGTAGATGAGTTGTAGGAATGTTTTCTTTAGCTAGAGAAAAATGTAGGATTTTTCCTGAACTGTGTTTTATGCATTGTCTGGTTGAAAGGCAAGGGGAGGGGATGTTTATCAAATGAGTAAGTGAATAAATACACTTATATTTTTCCTGAGTAATTGTTCTGGCTTTAGCAAACTGCTTGACCACTCCACTCTCACTTCTCCTATGTCAGATTCATATGATAATGCAAAATAGGTGTTTTTATTTTCTTCAGCTTACACCATACTCGCCAACCAGTGGTACAGACATGCTAAGAGCCAAGGATGCTCTCCTACAACTGTGGCCCCACCGTTGCACATGCATGGCACAACTTCCAGCCTCCCGGTTCACATGGCGTTTGCTGCACAGGCAGCCGCTGCACCCCGAGTGGGCTGCCCTTGCTGAAAAGCAGCTGAAAGGCAAGAATCCAAAGGATTTAATTTGGCACACCCCAGAGGGGATCAACATCAAGCCCTTATACTCCAAAAGGGACACAAAAGACCTCCCTGAGGAGCTGCCAGGGGTGAAACCTTTCACTCGAGGACCCTACCCAACCATGTACACATACAGGCCGTGGACTATCCGCCAATATGCTGGCTTCAGTACAGTGGAGGAGAGCAATAAGTTCTACAAGGACAACATTAAAGGTAAGACCGGTGATTTGGGAAACAACATTGCCTTGCAAAGCAATGGGGATCATTCATATGGTGAATTACATAGCAAATGTGGTTATTCCACTTTGTGAGTTTTGGTTTCTGATAGGATCTTCCCAGTGGCGTTGTATTTCTTTATTACTGGGAAATTGGATCGTTTCTGAAACTGCCTTTACTTCATTTTGTTACTGAGATGGAAAAATGAATGTGTTAAATGCTATTTTTAGTTATTCTGCCTTAACACTTACAGAGGCATAATTTGGCTGCATCCCAGGGTCCAAACAGCAGAGATCATGGAGCACTTTACACTTGTTTTGTGACCGTGAGAGAAGATTTTAGTGGAAAAAAATGTTGAATTTTTTTCACTTAGCTAAAATTCTGGTGTTAGTGCATTCTGGCATTTTGGGTTTCCATCTCATATTTTAAATTTTAAATGAACTCAAATGCACATGAATAATGCCATTCATGGACGTAGTGTCATTCATAGAAGCCAGCTTCCTAAAAGTACGGGTATATTCCTTATTTGAGAGCAGTTTTCCCAATATTTCTGCAGATTATTGTGCTTTGCAGCAAATTGTTTAGCTAATAGCTGGAGCATCATCATGATACACTACTGAGCTAGGCATTGTAAAACCACTACTAAAAAGTTGTTCTTGATAGACTGAAGCATTAGTTTTACACCAGCCATACATTTTAGGAATTGTTTGAAGCTAGTTATAACCTTACCACTTAATATGAAGCAGTATTAGCTGCTGCAGTATCCTTACAAGTATTCTTGATTCTTTCCATTTATAACACTCTCAGTAAATTAAAAAATTATAAATACAGGGTATTAGAGGCTTGCAAATAAACATTTTAATAGGAAGATTGTTCTCAATATACTCTGTCTTACTGCTGAAGGTTGCTGCAGAAGCAGGAGTGCTAACACTTGGGTTAGCTGGTAGCACAGCTCAGTTACTCAAGAACATTTGCTGCCAGTTTTTCATCTTTGTTCGAGTTTTGACATTATGATATTGTAATTTTATCTTCTTGTGTTAATGGTGGTATTAATATTGAATTATTTACCATAGGTCCTGAATCTGACCTAGTTATTTGTAAAGCATTTTTAATAATTCAATTAAAATCTCTCTAAAGTTAGAGGAATGCTGAAAAAGAATTAATTATTAGTTCTTGTAATTGCTGAAATTTCTATTGCTTGAAACTAGGCAGAAATATAAATTTTTGTCATTGTGCTTCAGAGCTAATACCTAGCTATTCAGATCAAAGATGATAGCTGGTGTCTGACAAGAGCTGCTGATGTTGAGAAGTGGATTTGCAAATGCAGTAGATAGTTACTTCAGGAACGGCAGTGCTGGTCAGCGGGTGAATGCCTGGGGGTAGCAGAGTTTCAGGTACTGCTTTCAGGTTGCAGCAACAAGTCTGCAAAGAGCTCCAACTGTCCCGTTCTCTGCTTTATATGAATGACGCTCTCCTACTGCAGACTTAGTAGTGCAACACTGCTTTATGGATAAACAACATATGTCATTAGAGCCAGGGTAACAACCTGTGTGCGTGTGTTTAATTTGTGATAGAGAGAAGGTAATGTGACATAGTTTATCACACTTTTATTTTCAGCTAAGCTAGGCAGAATTTCTGTATATAAGCCCTGATACTGTCTGTCTATACACATTTATAACTTGTGGCTAAACTGTTACTCAGTAATTTTGTAAGCATGGTAAGCTGGTTTTGTGGCTGAGCTAGAAGGACTACTTTTTTTTTTTCTCAATTAAAAGCTTTTTTGTTTGAAGTTTAAGACTAGAAGACCTTGGACAAGTTTGGGGAGGGGACAGTGTTTAATTTAAAAAATTGGTTTGTCATCCAAGCCTGGATCATATAAAATAAAATTAATAAATTCAGATCCAGTTCTAATGCAAGTCTGTTCAACACTTCTGAATCTCTCTGGTTTTTTTTGTTGGGTTTTTGTTTTTTTCTTTTTCATTTAGCTGGCCAGCAGGGATTATCTGTTGCTTTTGATTTAGCCACTCACCGTGGTTATGATTCAGACAATCCACGAGTTCGAGGAGATGTTGGAATGGCTGGAGTTGCCATTGATACAGTGGAAGACACCAAAATCCTTTTTGATGGAATTCCTTTAGAGAAAATGTCAGTTTCTATGACAATGAATGGGGCAGTCATTCCTGTGTTGGCAACATTCATTGTAACTGGAGAAGAACAGGGAGTGCCTCAGGCCAAGCTGACAGGGACAATCCAAAATGACATCTTGAAGGAGTTCATGGTCCGAAATACGTACATTTTCCCCCCAGAACCATCGATGCGGATTATTGCTGACATCTTCCAGTACACCTCAAAGGTATTAATTGTTTAAATATACTTAATTCTGTTATTACAACTAGTAAACTATTTATGAGGCACTTTGGAGACCAAAACAGAAGAAGGGAAGATCTGTCATAGTGAAGAATTATGTGGTTGTGGAAAGGGCCAGGAGGAGAAGTTAAGATTCCAAATCACTTACAGCATAAATTTTAAGATTTTTAAGTCAGTCCAAATCAAAGTCAGATTAAGATGAGCCTAAGCCTGAAAGCATGGCAGGAACCTTGGAGACAAGGAACAGACAGGCTGTTCTTTACATAGAAAAGAAGCGCCACAGTTAAGAAGCATTGTACAGGTGTAAGTAGGAGCGAAGAGGTAGGAAATCTTGAAGGACTTCTGCTGCAAAATTAAGCACCAGAAAGAGGTAATGAAAGGAGTGAAGTCCTGAACTGATGACTGGTGGTTCAGTAGTACCAGTTGTTTTCTTAGTTGCATTTTCATTGGAGAGGTAGTGCAGAGCCTGTAATCAAGGATACTTACCATGGTGGGTGATAGTTTAAGCACAATAAATAGTGCAAAAAGGTAAAAGCACGTGAAGTAAACATCTGCAAACACCACTTAGTAGAGATTGGTTGTATTTGCAGTCTACAAAGAATACATTATTTGTGAGCATTGATAGAACAATTATTGGATCCATCCTTCTGTTGTTGTACCCTGTTGTCTTTTCTTTTTGCAGTATATGCCAAAATTTAATTCCATTTCAATCAGTGGGTACCATATGCAAGAGGCAGGAGCTGATGCCATTCTGGAATTAGCTTATACTATAGCAGATGGCTTGGAGTACTGCAGAACTGGACTTAAAGCTGGCCTTACCATTGATGAATTTGCACCAAGGTGAGCTAAAGAAATTTGCAAGTATAAAAACTCACTTTTGGTAAAACCTCTATAAAGTTTGATATAAAATTCAGGATTTTTACATGTACAAGCACTATTGGCAATGCTCACATTCCAGATAGGTTTTGTTTTGGTTTTGTTATGCAGTTTCAGAGGTAGGAAAATATATCTGGTCCAACAGACACTTAGGCTACATCTGTGCTAATAAACTGAATAAAGCGCATGCAAAAGCCCAAGCATTGTCAAGGTCTGTTGTGACAGTTGGTCTTTAGGTCAGAAAGAGGATCTCTAAGCTGTTATATCTAATAAAGTTGTAGGTTTGGGACTGCAAAACGCAGCAAGAGCTCTTGCTATTCTTTTATGCTGTAGTATTACTGAATTTTTTTCATTAGTATTATTTTAAAATATTTGGGAAAAATGCTTAACAAGGGGTAGTTCGATTTACAGTTGCAAATTTCCTAAAAAATAAAATTTAATATTAAGCAGAATATTGTATTTTTGTATAGTTACTGCCAAACTAAGCAGAATCACAGCTTCAGTGGTCTAGTTGATTTACAGATTCTCTAACTATACAGTGAGTCTAAAAAACAAAAGGCACAGTTCATGTAGCCTGTTGCACATTCAAACTATAGGGAGTCAGCTGAAGTAACCTGTTTCCGAGATCTGTGACAAAATCAAAGTGGATTATGTAGAAAAAGATACAGCCTTATTTTCAGATTTTCTAGTGATGGAGAATCTGTAAGAGCTTTTGGCAAATTGTTTCAGTAGCTAAATCACTGTTAAAAAAGTGCATCTTTAGTATGATGAGTTTTACTGGCTTTAACTATGCATGTTTACATTTATAAATCATAAAAGCTCTAAGTAGGAAAAAAGTAGGTCAGTCTGTTCCCTGGTATGCTGTCCAGTATTGAACTGATGTTTGATTTGGATTTTTATTAAAATCGTCAGGAAAAGGATGAAAGCATACTTACAATATGTAATGTCTTCTTATTATAAGTAGTTTGTGAGCATAACTACACTAGTAGATTGTGTCCAGGATCATTGCCTGGCACTAAAGTGTCACTCTATGTATTAGTGACTTGCTGGAATACCTTGACCTAGGGCTCCCCCAAAACAGTCCCTGGGTCCAGTTTAGCAGTTCCAGGGACCCTTGTTGCTGGCAGTTTGCCTGTAGTCACCTTGTTTGGAGGCTAAGTCAGTTTACTGGCATAAATGTGTATCATTCTGTAGCAAATGGCATCAGTGTCCAGGAACATTCCCATCATCTTATGTCTGGGTTATATCTGTAAAAGTAAATTAATCTGAGACCTTGCTGTAGGACTCCTCCTTTACTTAAACAGTTATTAGAAAGGTTTAATGTTTCATCCTCTTCATGTGCTCTTATTACAGGCTCTCCTTCTTTTGGGGAATTGGCATGAACTTCTATATGGAAATAGCTAAGCTGAGAGCTGGAAGGCGGCTGTGGGCTCACTTGGTAGAGAAAATGTTTAAGCCCAAGGATCCCAAATCTCTTCTGCTGAGAGCTCATTGTCAAACTTCAGGCTGGTCACTCACTGAGCAGGTTAGAAATTGGACTCTTATCAACTTCCTCATTCAAATATGTTCTCATGGTGTATATCTTAAAGGAGGCTGCTGGTTTTACCAATAAAGGTGCAGCTTTCTGAAGGAGACAACCTGTCTTGCTCTCAGTCTGGGAAATGCATATACTAGTAGTGGATACATCTTTTTGGTTACGTGGCACAAAAAGTCTTGTTGAGTGCCAGCAGCATTGCTTCCCAAAATGCTGGTTTATGAAATACCTCAGTATTCTGGACTGCCCTGTAGTGCTCAGGTAAAATGGCAGAAACTAAAGACTTGAGACTGTATTCACAAAAGGGATTCCAGTATGGTGATAGGCAGAGTCTCAGTGCTGAACTTTTCATTCTCTGGCTTTGTTTTCATTCTGGAATCATTGTCTTAAGCATGTGTGCTCCCAGTCTAGTGGATACTGAATTAAGAGTAGGATGCAAACCTGCTAAGTAGAGAATTGCAGAGAAGTGCGTATGTTAGTTCAGGACTCAGAGGATGAAGCTCTTTCTTGGATTTGTCCTGTAAATTACCTTTCAAAAGGTAGCTGAATAAGGAGGTAGAGGCACCTTTTTTTCAGGATCACTGGCTTGAGAATGCATTTGAGCAGCCAAGGAAGTCATTCATGTCCCCAACTCTCACTGCTGAAGAGTAAAGTAATGGTTACAGCTGGTCTGTTCTTCCGGTGCACTATCTGCTCTTCTTGTTGAGTTACATCACAAGAATCATTGGAACTAAACTAAACCCAAGTGAAGTCAGAGCTGGGTTCCAGCTCTTATTCCAAGGCCTGCTTCTCAATCAAAGTTACGCAATATGAGTTATTTTTAGATGGTGATTGCAGCCATTGTTATTTGACTTCTGTGCCTTGGTTTTATTAGAATCATAGAATCATTTAGGTTGGAAAAGACCTTTAAGATCAAATCCAACCATTAACTATGCCCACTAAACCATGTCCTGAAGTGCCTTATCTACACGCTTTTTGAATACCTCCAGGGATGGTGACTCCACCACTTCCCTGGGCAGCCTGTTCCAATGCCTGACAACTCTTTCAGTAAAGAAATTTTTCCTGATATCCAATCTAAACCTCCCCTGCCACAACTTGAGGCCATTTCCTCTCATCGTATCACCAGCCACCTGATAGAAGAGACCAGCACCCACCTCACTACAACCTCCTTTCAGGTAGTTGTAGAGATCGATAAGGTCTCCCCTCAGCCTCCTTTTCTCCAGGCTAAACAACCCCGGTTCCCTCAGCTGCTCCTCATAAGACTTGTGCTCCAGGCCCCTCACCAGCTTCGTTGCCCTTCTCTGGACACGCTCCAGCACCTCAATGTCTTTCCTGTAGTGAGGGGCCCAAAACTGAACACAGTACTCAAAGTGCGGTCTCACCAGTGCCGAGTACAGGGGGACGATCACTTCCCTGCTCCTGCTGGCCACAGTTTCTGATACAGGCCAGGATGCCATTGGCATCCTTTTTTCCAAGCAAATGTAATGTTTACAGGATCACAGTAAACTAAAACAATGGAATTTTCTGAACAGTGGTCTTTGCAGGTCCTCCAATCAAAAGTATTATATTAAAAGTATGGTATTATTAATATGACCAAAAATATGTGCAACCGTCTTCCAGTGTCCAGTGTAAATATATTTCTGGCTGGATCATAAGCCTTTTTTCCTCTCTAAATGTTGTTTATCTTAATATAGCTCTTCAGTGCCCAGTGTTTACAGGTTTCAGGGCCACATGTATTTTCCTTTAGTCTGCCCTTAGATAGGTATCCCCTCATAAATTAGGTTTTACATTCTTGCTTATGCAAATCACATTTTTCTGTACTTCTTTATTTCTGATTTAAGTATTCCATTTAGACTCCAGTGTAGATAGAATTACTGTGTCCTTGTAAAATAGTGATATAAATTCCATTTCTTTATGGAAGATAACGTACTCATAATTCACTTTGCCTTCTTCAAGGTCCTATTATATTGGTAGCTCTTAATTATTTTAGATACATTTCATCCCAACTAAGCATGTCAAGAATTGGGTATGCAATCTAAGCTACTGTTAAGTTTCCTTAATCATCAGTGTGTGATTCTTCACTCTATCTCAGAAGATAAGTCACCCCCTGAAGATCATGATAACTCCTCTTTGACTGTGAAGGCATATATATACAACTAAAATGTCTAGATGTCTGAAAAGAGCAAATAAAAATTTTGACCTAAAGGCTGAGATTATATTCTGTAATACTGACTCTGTATACCTTGTACTCCAGATTATCCATTTGTTTTGGCTAATATCCCAGTTCTCCCATAGATATCTTTCAATTTTATAGCACCAGCAAATTTCAACTGTAATTTCTACCTTTATGTAACGCTGTCACTAATGAAAACACTAAGCACATTTAGTTCCAAAACAGATCTTGACTAGTAACCTGACAGATGTGCTGTTCATTGCTCTGAGAATTCTGGAATCTGAGAATGGAGGACATCAGGACTACCTGTTCCATCCTCTCCAACTTGGATTTGTTAAGTTCTTTGAAACACCACTAAATACAAGTTAGGCTTTGCTTTGTTGTCATGACCAGTGTACTCATATGCTGATAATTTTGGCTTTTTTTTATGAATTAATCTCTTTGTCTGAGATATTGATAAGTGATGTATCAGTTTGATTGGATGCTTATTACTGACTGTTTTCTTTTTTCAGTTTTTGTTATGATTACAGTGTTTCAATGGGGAATCTTGCATTCATTTCGTTGTGGTAGTATATGTGTGACTAATCTGCCTCAGCCCTGTGGCAGAATTGTTGAGCTTCAGAGCTCTCCTTTTCCTTCCAGGATCCCTTTAACAATGTTATCCGTACTACAATTGAAGCAATGGCTGCAGTGTTTGGAGGTACACAGTCTTTGCATACAAATTCATTTGATGAAGCCTTGGGTTTGCCTACAGTGAAAAGTGCTCGCATTGCTCGGAACACGCAAATCATAATTCAGGAGGAGTCAGGTATTCCTAAAGTGGCAGACCCCTGGGGCGGATCTTACCTCATGGAGTGCCTCACTGACGATGTCTATGAAGCTGCTTTAAAGGTCAGTTTGCACAACCTTTTATGTTTTGTAGGAAAATTTTAGGTATAGGAGTTTTGAGAGATGTCCTTGAAGGGACTATTTGATAAGTTGGTAACTTCTAAAGAGGGAATTATTTTACACTTATGCTTCAGTGATTTCTTTGTAAATGAACTTTATGAAAATACAGTGTATATTTAAAGAGAGAGAGACTTCAGCTGTCTAGAAGACTACATTCAAAAGCGAAATATCCCAGAGTGGAACAAATAATCAAGCCCTGCAAAGTCCCTTGCACACTGAAGACTCCCAGTTTGCTGGGATCTCGTGTTTTATGTGTAAGAAAGAAAAGGGTTCAACAGAAGAAAGAGTCAAACTTAGTAATTAACCTACTTAGTTACATGCCTACTCATGCTTGTGATGATCTGCTCGAGACTTTGAAACTAGGGATTACTGAAAGCAAAGTTTTATAGCCAGTCATGTAGGCAGACAATTTTCTGGCCATACTTGAGTATTATGCAGAATTTAAGAGAAATTTTTCTGTTGGATCAGCATATTTTTTGTAATAAAGTTTTTAGCTGCCAGTTATTACTTGCATGTGAAAAGTACTGTGCAGGAGTAGTCTTACTGGTGGCAATCCTGCATAAAGCTACATGCCTGCATGTCTAGCCTACAGCTAAACTCAGTGATTCTCCTTTTGAGCAAATTATTGCTCTTATGCGAAGTCCCAAACTAATAAGCTAATACAGCACAAACACTAGCCTGGGACTGTACAGACACTGTTAGCATATTGTCTGATGTGGTTTTTAGGTCTTTGTCAGCTAGGATGCTTCTAGACAGTGCCAGGCATTGTCTGATGGCCATTTTCAGTAGGCAGTTTGAATGTGGTCACCATGTTTTGGAGCTGAATAGGCTTCTGCTGTGTGAGAGATGAACCATGCCATGCCACTTCAGGATCAGAGAACTGACCCTGGCTTTTTTCAACTTATTTCTGTTTGTATACATGTAACCATAAGAGCTGGTTGGCAGGCAGAAGTCGGTGCAGAGTCAAGGTCTCAAATTTTAAGCCTTTTCATCCATGGGTGTTACTGATTGAACAATATGCCATTCACTGTTACTGAATTCATGGGGTTTTGGTAATAAAAATGCTCTTTTGTTTGAGATGTCTCTTAATTTATACCAAAACCTGTAGTCAGACACATGGGGACAGGAAACACACTTTTAGAGCACAGGATTGTATATATAGATATAATAAAAATTTGGATGGCAGTACAAATGCAAAGCTCATTTTGTGAACCTTGCTACTACTTATTTTCTTAGTCCTTTTCTTTTTGCAGCTTGTTCAGGAGATTGAAGAAATGGGTGGCATGGCCAAAGCTGTTGCTGAGGGGATTCCCAAACTTCGTATTGAAGAGTGTGCAGCCCGAAGACAAGCCAGGATTGACTCTGGTAGGGAGCAGGGAGATGAAAGAAGGGAAAACTGCCAAGAGAATACCTTTGTGTAAAGGTTTTTTACACACATTTTCATTGGGGTTTTTTGTCTTAGTTTAGGAGTAACAGATTGTGAGTGATAAAATGGTAATATTTTAAGTTTTCTGTCAGTGAAAGCTTCTGGAAAGACATAGCAGTATATATGAAATACAGTACCAGTATGAAAACAGTCTTGCTTGACATATTTAAGACTAGATTAGACAAAGCACTAGAAAGACTATTTTAAAGGAGTATTTTGGGTCTTCAGTAGTTAATTGCTTAATTTCTGTGACTCCTAAAGCATGACCGCCAGCAGATGACAATATTGAATGTATCTGGCCAAATTCCTGGTTTTGCTTGAGAGCTGCATGTTTTTCCTGAAGACAGAAAAAATACAGTCATCTCAGATTAGAGGATGATGCAGCTCTTTGTTTGTGAGATACATGTATGTATATGCATATGTACACATATAGTAAGTATATGTGGAGATGTGTATACATGTGTGCTTATAGCTCTATTCCGCTTTTTGTAGTTTGCATTCCAGTAGCAGTCCAGTAACAGAAACTGGGGATAACTCAAACATGAAAGAAGTTATATGAACTTTTTTGTTTGGAGGATAAATTTGCAGCAGTCTTTAATTAAGACCAATAAAGAATAAGCAATAAAGTTCTGTGTTTTCTCTCCCAAGGTAAATTACTTCATGTTGCTTTGAAGAGTGTAATAATGTTATCAGGCACTGCAAATAAAAATGGTTGCTAAGTCCATACTGTCTGAAAGCTAAAATACAGTTTTCCAGCATAATAAATTAATTTTTATTCATATGGAGTAGTTTTAGGTAGGAACTTCACTTTCTTATTTATTTGGTAAATCAGAAAAGTAAATGCAGAGCGGTGCAGGAGACCAGCACTTTCCGTAAGATTCAGTTATGTAAACTTAAAAAGAGAAATATAGCTAATATGTATTTGAGTCATTACTAAATCAGTTTGTAAGATATATTTCTATTTCAAATTTTTTTTCTGGCCCAGTATTTGCCGAGTTGAATGTTCATGCATCTAATCATCTCTCATCATAAAATATGGAAAACACTGACTTAAGTCCTTCCTATAAGAACAAATCTTAACTAAAAAATGAATTGTATATAGTTATAAAGCAAAGTGCCACATTATATTGCTCAAAATTTTCTTGTCCTGTTAATATTGTGTTTTTTCACAGTAGTTTGCAAATGTATTCTGAGTTTCTGGTGTTTCCACTGGAAATAGGGTCTGAAGTAATTGTTGGAGTAAACAAGCATCAGCTAGAAAAAGAGGAGACAGTCGAAGTTCTGGCTATTGATAATACTTCAGTCCGTAACAAGCAGATCGAGAAGATCAATAAGGTGGGAACTACCTTCTTAAAAATGAAAGTTCTTGTAATTGCAGATAGAACTTGAGTAATACTAAGGAAAGGTGGCTTTCCAGAAACTTGACACTCAAATTTCTGAGAATCTGCTCTACTCTTTAGCAGAGAAGCTAGATTTCTGTTCTACTTCAGTGGAAGCTGGTGGAAAATCCCAAGAAACACAGTATTAGAATCCAAACAAAAATGTTTTTGTTACGTTCATGTGTTTTTAATCATTGTATTTTGGATAGTCTTGTGAATACGTCTAACCTTTCAAAATTGAGAACTGTATATTTTCTGAAAATAAGGTAGAAAATAGCTATGCAATGTTTTGCTCTAAAAGTATGTAACATTACTTAATCACTCAGACTCTGGTGCAGCTTGTCAGGTGCTATTAAGGGACAGGGTTATGGAACCAGCAATCGACATCCACTTTCATAATTAGTAGAAATGTAGTTGGAATGGTTTAAGAGTTATTCAGTGGATTTGTACATATGTTTTAAGGTCTGAAGCACCTTTTTACTTCTAATCTTTTTGACATATATAGCATATATTGACAATTCCACACCTCCAGAATTAATATTTGAAATCAGAAAGTCTTGCACACTGGACTTCCCAGTTTACCTTGTAGTTTGTTTGAATTTAGTATTTTTCTTCTCCACTTTAGGTGAAGGCTAGTAGAGATCAAGCAGCAGCCCAGCAGTGTCTCGCTGCTCTAACGCAGTGTGCTGCTACTGGGGAAGGCAACTTGCTCGCTCTTGCAGTGGAAGCAGCACGTTCAAGGTATGGGGGTGGGGGTGTATATCCAACTGCTGTCTAAAAATCAATGGTTCATTTTCGTCTTTTAACTGATCTTGGGTATGGTGTCAGTGAGGTTGGTGTCTGGAGATGATTTGGGTCTTTTTTTCCAAGGTGGAAGTAAAAGATGGCTGCAGTTTGACATTGTAAGATAGGTTATTACATTTTACAGTCTCTTAAGGCTATGCTTTAATTTCTCACAAAGAATACAGATACAAAGAATCTCATATGAACAACATAATTTCATACACATTGTGTTGTTTACAACTCAAGACTTACCAGTTTCAGGACGTAACTAGGTGTCTCTGTCACCCTGCTTATTCATAGGTCAGGGAGCTTAAGAAGTGTCTGAGATGTGAAAATGGATATTCACAGTCTTCTTACGGTCTGTTGCTTCATCCTTCCTTGCACCACAGATTGGTGTGAAAACATTTTTTGATTGAAGGAGAAACAAGTTTACTTAGCCAGGCAAAGATACAAAAGATGCTCTTGAGTAGAGCAGTGAGGCATCCTTTAGAGTCCAATGGAACATTTACTTTTTTCACCTAGGGTCCTTTTAAGACTGTTTTATTGCTGCTTCAAAGTAAGTGTCAGTCTCTAGAATAGATAACATCTGTCTGTTCCTTAATTAACTAAATGCCCCAGAAATTATCAAACCAAATTTACCCCTTATTGGGGCATTGTCCTATTTTTACTGTGATATCTTAAATTCCTTCTTTCCCTTTCCTTGGACACTTAACAGCCAAATTTCAGACACATTTCTCCCACAGAGAGCTTGTCACAATTCTGCTAGCAGCACGTCTACGCCTGTCTTTGAACTGTAAAGGTCACGGGAGGGTAGTGTTAGATTTACCAGGGATTCATATCTTCTGTACCAAAACTGACCAGTTAACTGCTAGTTTCTCTTCTTGGTGACCTTGTTTTTATTATTTGTAAAATAATAAAATGGACTGCAAATCCATGTTGTAAGTTGCAAACACAAAACTTAACTCTGCCCCAAAACTATATTAGGGATGTGACCACAGAAAGGAGTTGTCATGGCATCTGTTAAAGAGTGTTTGAAGGAGGATTGTGAGGTCTGTGAACATTTCTGGGGAGCCCTTCTGTTAGGGGCAACATGGGAAAAGACTTTTCAAGTGAGCACATTGATCCTTCACAAGTAGGTTAGTATGACCAGCGTGTTAGTGACAGATGCCCGTCTCCTACTGAATGGAAAATGATGGGGTTTGATCATGAAGACAAGTAATGTAATTCAATTGAAATAAAAGGAGTAGCACAGAATTTTCAGCATTGGAACTATGGAAAAGACTCCATGAACTAATACAGAGATTTCAGTGCTGACAAGCAGAAGTAGAAAAGTAATTTTATTATTGTAACCAAAGTAATGAGGCAGGCCAAAGGTGGTAGGCAATAGGGAGCAGTACTGCTTCCCTTCTGTGCCTCTATTTCTCATGAGAAGCCGTGTTACAGGAAAATGGGTGTAGTTAGGTAGAGCTATGAGGCAGCTCATGCTAAGTTCTTTCTCGTCTCTTCTGTGGTGCTGTTTTTCTGTCCCTTTCCAGACTTGCAGTTGCTGCAGGGCCAGCCATTAGTGATGGAAAAGGAAGTCGTGAAGTGTAATGTAGCATGTAGCACTGCTTCTTTGTTTGCCTGGTCTGTGTCTTCATGGTACTTTGTTACCTGATGACACAGTGCTACCTCTCATTACTGGGGAAATGCAGTGAGGCAGTGGCAGTAGCGTGAGACCGAACAGACAGAAGGTGAC
>VYZV01005532.1:0-21099 GCA_013401275.1 Pandion haliaetus | reverse complement strand
TGGCTACCCCCTTCCAAGGTATGTAGACAAGAAGTTGCACCTTGTCCAGGTGTCCTTTGAGCATTTTTTTATATAAAAGCTTTAGAGGATGCTTAACCTAATATTGCTTCAGAGTAGCTTATAATTAAATGCAATATGACAGGAGAAAATGTGGATTCCAGGGGTTTGTAACATGCTTAGCAGTAGCTGAATGGATGGGGTTTGGTCCCTGTATTTGCAAGCATGCTTTTAAAGTGTTTTGTAAGAGTAGTATTTTCTTTCTTTCCTTTGATGAAGTTTGCAGAAAGTTATATTCATATCTTAATATNCATATCTTAATATACACAAGATTGTTTAGTCTTTTTCCATTCAAGTATAAGCTAAAGTATTTTCATCAAAATATTTTTGATAAAAGATTTCATCAAGAGCTCAGTAGTGTACCTTCAAAATCATTACACATTTCTGACTCCAAATTATTTCATACCAGAAGTAAGAAGCTTGCTGTGAAGGAGCAACTAGCTGAACTACCCTTGTCTTTTTTGGTACAATCTGCATTATAGATTTTATGCAAAAAGGTAGAATCCATTAAGCATGAGATTTTTAAATGCTTTCTGACAAAGGCTGTTATTTCTGATGTTTGTACAAGAAGACAGCACAGCCTACTTGGCTTCTAGCACTTGTGCCACAGCAAAATGTGTATTATTTCTAACATGCACACTGTCTCCAGTAGCAAACAAAGCTTCTAACTTGCATGTAGATGAATTTCCCAGATCCTTCTGCTTCTAAGTGGATAAAGGAGCTATGTCAGGAGTAAAGAAGAAGAAATACTAAAATATAAACATCAAGGGAAAGGCAAACAAATTCCAGTTAAAAAAGTTAGGCTTCAGTCTTTTCTGCATGTTCTTCCTTTTTTTTTTTCCTTTTGATTTATATTTTGAATTTTAGTATGAGTCCAAATGCAAGATCTTGCAGTCTGAGCCCCAAAAAATTCCCAGTTGAGAAAATTTGATTTAATTTCCTGAAATATTTTACCATGCAATGGTCCCTATTGCCTTACCACTTGTAAAAGCACTTCTCACATCAGCAAAACAGTATTTTCTTAAAAATACTCTTGCATGTTTTATTAGTGGATGGCAGTGGCGTGAGTCAGATGTTCAGAGTTGTAGCACCAAAGGGGAAACAAGTGTAATTGAATTTGTCCTGCAGCAAGGCAAATAGTTGGGCCTCTGCCAGTGATTTCTGTATTCTGTTTTCATAGAAGCCTCCTGATAGCATTAATACTTTGTTTCTGTATCTTAGATGCACCGTTGGAGAAATAACGGATGCAATGAAGAAGGTGTTTGGGGAGCATAAAGCCAGTGACCGAATGGTGAGCGGAGCTTATCGACAGGAGTTTGGAGAGAGTGATGAAATTCTTCATGCCATCAATAGGTGAGAATAGCTTCCCAGGAAGCCCAACACAGCCTTACATTTAATACATTAGATATATGTGCTACTTGCTGTGCCCTAAAAAAGCATTCCCCAAATCTGAATGACAACCCTAGAACAAAACAAAGACCTGCACAGTCATTCTCATGCCTGTAAGCCAGTAAGCAGAATGAGAAGAAATAAATGCAATAAGAGAATAGTTGATACTTAATAGAACTTGTATTTGCTTGCAGACAAAATCCACTGAGGTGATGTTATGATTTGGGGATTTTGTTCAAATCAACTAGGCAGCCATAGGATTAAGAAGCTGAGGAACATTGCCTCAAGTCCCCATACATTGGATTGCTTCTTTTGAAGACTCTGTAATAGTAACCTCTACAAATATTTCCCGTAATTCATATTTGCAAAACCTGGTTTTGGTCTGCCCATAAGGTGTCCCTGCAACTTCACTCTTACTGTTCCTAAAATTGTAAGGCTAAAATATGCCTGGATTTGCACACGCAACTTCCAGTCTACGGGTGTTACTTACTCGTATCACAAGGGAGAAAACATCAGAAGATGGTAGTATGTGTGAAAACAGTGCCCATTTGTGCCTTTTGTCAGCTTCTGCCTTTGCTGCTGTCCTCTTGCGTAAAGAGACTGAATTGCTGTAGTGGGTGGTGATGTAATATGAATCGATGCTTGTAAGTCCCTGCTGTGTTGGGCCTTACACATTAAAGAGTTACAGGATCTCTTAAAAGGGAATTACTTGATGGCTTCACAATGGTGATGTTTAGCCTGACTTGAAAGTAGTTGTGCTGGGGGATGTCACCATCATTTTTTATTTAAAATATTTATTTTAAGTTTTAAGTATTTGTAATTATGCATTTACATGAAACGGAACTGATGCCTTGAGAATCAAGATGTAGCTCCCTTTCCTACACACCTGCCTTTATATCATATGGTCATATGTACCAGTTAGTAAGCATGGTAACAAAACTGGATTTACTACGTGTCACCTCTGCATAGGCCTTCAAAAGTGTGATTTCACACTTGCCCCACACTTAAACCAAGCCCTGGCTGCAGTGACTCAGGTGGTTTTAGCCTGGCAAGCTTGGAGCACCTAGAGGTGTTCTTATTGGGAGGGAGCCTGTGGGTAGGGAAGTAAGAAAACAAGATTTTGGAAACAGAATACAATACAGAGAAAAGGATTTAAAGATACCACAAATCAATTCAGGTACTTAGTTCGTTGATATTCTCGGCAGTCCTTAAGAATAGAGAAGGCAGGCCCAACTCCTATACATCCTCAAGCAGAAGCTTTGTTAGCCTGCTTCTTCAGGCACTCTTGACATAATTACTTTTGAAGCTGTCAGAGTTCTTATTTTTTCCCTCTTACATAATGCATATTCCTGTCCTGGAATCATCTCCTGAGGCTGTTGAATTCTGTGCTGATAAATGCTTTATCTAGAGTCATTCTTTTCCCCAAACTAAGCCACTGGATTTATAGCGTGATCATCCCAGCCAGGTCAGCATATGGTTTCAAGGTGCACCAAATCCATACAACTGCAGCATTGACAGAATGCTCAGAACAGTACAATATTGAAAAAAACCCAAAACCAAAAGACTTTTATTTCTAAGACGTGGTAGTCTTAGTGTCCCACTCAAAGACAGATACTGGCAGTACATGGATAATGAGTAGTAAGATGCAAGATTAATATCTGAGGCTGTGGTTACACAGTCACTTTAATACAACAGAAATATGAACTGCCACTAACCAGAAAAAGGGAGGCACTGGAATGAGTGCACAGAATGGGGGATACGGTAACCATATTCTGGACAGACTTGTGCCCGGTTGAATGATGATGCACAGCATGATGTCTAGGACCTATCTCTATAGCCTGTGTGCCATGCAAGTACTTTTGAAATAATTGGTCATAATTATTCCTAAAATCTAAAAATTGTGGTTTAGTTAGTTGTAATTCAGCTCACTAAACCCTCAGAGAATTCCGTATTTTGTCTGTTAGAAAGCAGAAAAGTATTGGAGTGGTTATCTGTAAAAAAGAATGTTTTATTGTTGAGGCTAGTAAATACAAGAAATCAGTTAGTAATCATATAACGTGAATATTAACATAGTATGCAGACTACACAGACAAACCATGACTTAGAAGATCTTTTTATTTGATATACAGAAATGATGCTACAGGTGCAGCCAGTGCTTTTTTTATTTGTGGAAATACTTTCAATGATTCTCAGTGACTTACAATGATACAATATGTGTTTTCAATCAGAGTTAACAAGTTCATGGATCATGAGGGGCGCAGGCCTCGTATACTTGTTGCAAAGATGGGTCAAGATGGTCATGACAGAGGAGCTAAAGTTATTGCTACGGGATTTGCAGACATTGGCTTTGACGTGGACATAGGTCCCCTCTTCCAGGTATGACTGAGCAGTATCCAGTGTATTTCAAATGCAGTGATTTTCCCTCTAATGCTTGTTCAGCAGCCTGGCTGGGGCTATAACTTCTCACATAATCCTCTTTCTATATAGACACCTCGAGAAGTGGCCCAGCAGGCGGTTGATGCAGATGTGCACTGTGTTGGTGTGAGCACACTTGCAGCAGGTCATAAAACTCTTGTGCCTGAACTCATCAAAGAACTCAACGCCCTTGGCCGGCCAGACATTCTTGTCATATGTGGAGGTGTCATCCCACCTCAGGTACGGGTCAGCATAATTTCCATCAAGACTAGGAGACTGCTTTATTTCTGTCTGTGCTGTTTTTAGCTATTTCCTATATTCTGTTAATGTCAGAGGTGATTTACAGCGCTGAAGGCTACTGTGTACAATCACCAGGGTCAACACAGATCGGCAGGGTGGTTGTGGAGTGTTGTTAGGTCTCATTGATCTGGTTTTCTGTACACCATGTCCTGGTTTAACTTACACTGTTTGTTGGATGGAATATTAAGTTGTGCTATGAAAAGATTAGCCTCAGGGAGATGTTCTTTATGCTCTGTTGTTTCCAATTACCAGTACCTTGCATATTACTGATAAAGGCTAGCTCCTGTCTTAAGAGACTCTATGACTTCCAGCAGCGGTTCAGGAGAGGCACAGCAAGTGGCTAAGACACCTCGCAGATCCCAACACCTATAGACTACACATCTCATTCACCATTTAGCCTCTCCTCATGTTCCCTGTTGTCAGGCCTCAGTGTTGCTTCTCACTCCCTCTGCTTTCTCCTAAACTGTTGAACAGTTTGTTGGATTCCCTTGCAGTCAGATCTGTGCTTTTGTTTTAAAATTTTCCTGAGCTCATTCACAGTTTACCCTGCTGAATCACCTTTAGGGTCATCTTCTGTCTAGAGAGATTCCAATTGATGTTGCATATAAATCTCCTGTTGCTCCCTTGTCCCAGACTTCTTCCCTCTAGCCAGTTAGGTAAGTGTTCAGGAATGACAGACTTTAAAATCAAAGAAACAAAACTCATAGTTTGTCTCCTAGAAAAATACTGTGTTCTGTCCAGTCTCTCAAAGGGATGCTACTAGCCTGTGGTTGGAAAAGGTATAATATATCCTATACAGAAGTAAGAGAGGCTATAAAACTGCTTCCCAGGTCTTTCTGAAATTTCAGGACAAACATAAAATTAGAGTAACTTAGATTGCAAGAGACCACTGGCAGTTATGTGGTCCAAGCCCTAGTTTAAAGCAGTATTTGCAAAATTAGAAGTTAGGTCAAATTTAGATTAGGTTATTCAGGGTCACATCCAGTTGACTTTTGAATATTTTCCAAGGATCTGACATTAGGCTGATTCTAAACAAATAAAACCTTTCCTGTGGATTTTTTTTTAATATTTCTTTTTTACCTCCTAACTACCATATTTTTCCCATTTCCTTTGATGCTGTGCTGCCTCTCTCTGAGACTTGTTGCATATGCTTTCTCAGGCCCAGCATACAGGATAGAGCATCCACCAATTATAAATCAATTATCAATTTTCTGTTGCACTGTTAATTATAGATCTTAAATTTCTTTCTGAACAGGATTACGACTTCCTGTATGAAGCTGGCGTTACCAATGTGTTTGGTCCAGGGACTCGTATTCCAAAAGCAGCAGTCCAGGTGTTGGATGATATTGAGAAGTGCCTGGAGAAGAGGCAGCAATCTCTGTAATGCTGAAATGTCACGCAACGCAACCAGCCTTATACTAATCGCTTACAGAATGTAATCATCAGCAAGGGATGGCCAGCCACATACCTTTGGTTCCACTGCCCCACGGCCTGGTGTTTTGTGCTTTCTAAGAAAGTTATAAATTCTCTGCTTGTTCTATTTGAGGATTATTTATATATGTACCCACAAGAAAATTTTATCTCTAGAATTATGACTTCAGGGAATGAAGGGAATTCAGTAGGTGGTTTTGGGTTTTTTTTTCCAGATATACTGATAAATAAAATACCTGTTTCAGCTCTTTGGTTGATCTCTTTTGCATGCAGGGAACTTCTTTTGAATTTTTTGGCAGGCATTGTAGACCTAGAAGTCTTCAGGCAAAATCACTAAAGTTCAGCAGAGATGTGATTGAATCCAGCAGCGCTTTGATGTTAATCTGACTTAACTCTCTTTAGAAACGTGTAAGTAGATAAACCATAATTTTTCAGAGTTCATGGTTTGTTTAATAAGATACAAATCCAGTAGTTGGCAGTAACCCATATAGGAGCAGCTATGAACTTCTGCTCTGACTACATCACTGCCCTTTCCCAATACTTCATTATTTCTCAAATGAAGTTCATTTCATTCTCCCTTACTTAGTTCTGTATTTTTGTCCATACTGTTCTTGCTGTCCCTGTCTATTTAGCAGCTGGACTTTCTTCAGGTAAATTGATCCTAAATTCTTACCATTTTTGTCTCCCCTCCAGAAGGAATTTGCTTTATACATGTGAAAAGTCCTTTCTGGAATCTATACAAGGCAAATGGGGTGTGAGGGTCTTTTGAGGGGCAGTCCCTGGCATTATGGCCCTATCCCACTTCACTTCATTTTGCCTTATTGCTCATTGCATCCCATCATAAAATGAGACTACAGCCTCCCTGGGATAATGCTTGTATCTGCCTTAGGGTGCAAGAGGCTGTAGCACACTTCTAAGATGTTCAGCACCATCATACTTTATCAAAATGAGATTTTCTGCAGTTGGCTAGAAATTGCAAATCCAATTAATAGCATGGTATCCTCACTTCAAAGATTGCAACTGATGAGATCTTTACTTAAAATAAGCTTGGTTAATGGGGCACGTGCCCACAGTCTCACACTGCTCAGAAACAAGGAGGTTGAGTGACTTGCTGTTTTCTTCTCTCTGTCTTTCTAATTAAGGTTTAAATTATTGATCCCAAACCAGACCTTTGCCTTGAAAACTCCTTGGGGGTTTATCCTCGACTATTTAATAGTATCTAATTCCCTCCAAGAAAGATTGGTATGGTTCAAACCAGGATATACAGAAATTGACAACAATTAAAATACTCCTTTAAGTCTTTTCACAAGCCTTCTTGCTTGCCAACTGGAAAAATACATAGTCAAAGTGTCAGTGACCTCTAAACTTTGTAATGACAATAATTTCATTCATTTCTTTCTGTTTATGGTTTCTCTGCTCTTTGATAATATATGTCATCTACCTGTGTTTGCCTTACAGATTCTGCTTTTTTTAAACTCTAATGATCTTTAAAATCTGCATCTTGTTCCTTTGAATTCAATAAAAAATATCCCCACCAACTTCAGCTGGAATCACTCCAGGCCTTCAGTGCTTGCAGGAGGGCTCTTTAAAGCTCTAGATTGGGACTGACTAATGCACATTGATTCTCTCTTGCCATACCAAGGTTGGAAAACAAAATGGTGAGTCTAGGGAAAGAACAGTTTTCCCACCCAGCTCACAGTGTTTGTATTAGGCCCTTTAAGTAAAAAAATATTCCAGTGAACAGACTTTTCCTTCAAGGGAGTCATTGGTTCACTGCCTAAGTAGAGCTTCCTTATGGGATGACAAGCTAAGATGGAACATGCTTTCCCCATATGTTCTGTGCTGCTGGAGCAGCATAGCAATGAACGTAGTGCTTACTGACAAGTTGATGTCAGGTTGTCAGCCCTCATTGATAACGGTGAATGGTTACCGACTAAAATCTCGGATGCTGCACACACTCCTCATCAGCGTGGCTGCTTAAACTCTGCACTACTGTGCAGGCTAGTGAGAATTTGGGTTACTGCAAAACCAAGTAGATACTCTGCAAATACACTGAAACCTTTTGGTTCAATATGAGTACTTTTGGCATATTGCGGGACAAAAGGACAACTCTAAACTGTGGGAGTAGGCACTCAGATCTTTCCAATAGGAATGAGCACGGTAGCAGCAAGTTACTGCATAGCTAAGTAATTTCCTTTAGGAAGTTCCAAAATAGTAGATTTNTTCAAAAAAATAAAGTTTTTTTTTTTTTTTTTTTTTTTTAATCTGTAAGGCAGTTCCTGTTTTGCAAAGATGCAAGGACTACAGATAGGACAAAGGGCTGGAGATGTGGAGATCCTGTTACACACAGGAATTGACTTACTGCAATGCATTCTCTTTCATGAAAGAAGCTTTGATGTAGCATGAACTTGAGCATAGCACCAAGTCCCAGGCCAGTGCCTTAACTGTGAAACAAACTTTCCACTTGATTTTCAATTGTAATCTCCTGAGCACGGTAGATGGATCCTACAGAGGACAGATTTCTGTAAGGGAGTAGCAATCCATTTTTCATTCTTAGTGTTTCACAGCCTTCAGGACTGGTGCTTTTGCACTTGTGTTAAGCTGTTCATCAAACAGTCAGTGCTTTACAATGATGAGCAGCAAGACTGTCTCTATTGTGTGGGTAAGAGAAGAACACAAGACAAAGTTTAAGGGATTTCCCTGAAGTTGCACAGTATTACTGGCAAAGTAATGGGGTGGAACCCAAAACTCCACAGTGTTAGCCTCATGCTTTAACTGCTAGAACAATGACCTCCCTCAAATAACTGATCTTTGTTCTGAAGTGAGTTGCATTTAATTTTACAGATGGGAAAATTAACCCTTAACAGAAGTGATCTAGTTCTGTAAGTTATTCCTATGCCTAGATAGACAGAGACTGCCTAGGAGGTTTTTTCTAAGTTTATTTATTTATAAAATAAATTCCAATTTATTTTAATGCAAATCAGAGTGCTAGTTGTGTTATTTAACTTTGTATGTCATCATCTGAACAGGGAGCTCCATTTTTCCTCCACAGAAGGAAAGGAGATGAAGGTGGCTCGCTCAGATGTGGATGTCTGCACTGTGAACTTCTACAATGTGAGATAATTCCTAGTGTATGAGTTAGGGGTTGAATGCTGTTGGAGTTTTTACCTTAAATATTTGTATTGGGGTGATTGCAAACATAAGATGCCCAGATTTGCTCCTGAGGTAAGTGCTTGCATTCTGCTTTAATGCCTTAGAAGATCACTTTAGTTGACAACACAGTCCAGGGCTGGGCAGGAAACACCATGAAATTAGAGTTATCATTTGACCATAAATCAACTTCATGAAACTTAAGAAAAAACTAGTCCCCTATATAGTACGCTATACTTCCTTTCCTAGTTCTCTGGTCAAAGGCAGCCCTGCTTTTTAAGTTTTCTGTATATAACATAAAACCATCTAAAATTCAGAGTCTCTACTGGGAAATTTTTGATTTGCGTCTCCCTGAGTCTGAAAAATGAGAGATTGAGCCATATTTGATACACAAACACCTGGACTTTGATTTTTTAAAAATTAAGTACATAAACAGGTAATAAATCAGACTATTAAAGCATTATGCTTAAACATTAACAATATACAGATCTTCTGGTTTTACAGAGACTTTGTCTATTGTAGAGTGGCATATTTTTCCTATTACATACACTTCAAAAGCTTTTACAAATGGATGTGGACCTGTTCTCCTAAATTTTTCAGAGAGGAAGCTCACATTACATTACATTATTAATGTGCATGTCATTGGTCCATTCACAAATCTGCGATTAGCAGATAGGAATATATATTTTGCTGTTTATTTCAAACATCGAGCAAGTGAAAGCAAAAACTCTGAGGTGGTTATTAAAATACAGTTTCATTTTCCTTTCAGGTTATTTTTTAAAGCTGAAGAAATGCTGATAATTGACATCTACCAAAAAAGTCCCTTTCCACCACATTAACTATTGTCCCTTTTGCATTTCCCTCTGCCATCTCCTCACCCTCCCCACAAACACACTTGCCTAACACTCTCCTGCCTCTTCCCAAGTATTTTCCTTCAGCTTTCACATGCTCCTCTCTGTTACAGGTGTTTTCTCCTGCTCCCCACATTCCTCTTCCATTTTCCCATTTCCCTGTGCATGGGCTGTCGGAGGTGACTGTTTCCCAGAGAATGCTTCACCTCATCATGTTTGGGAGAGAAGGCTGAGCTCTGTCTCATTCCGTATGGAGTGTCTGTGAGTGACAACCCAGGACAAGATCATGTCGCTCAGGAGGCCAACTTTAAATTAGGAATTTTTTACAATTTTTTACAAATAAACCTAGTTTAATCTAGTGGAATATTTGTGAGAGTTGGTGACACTGCCAGTGGCAGGAGTTCAGTGGGAGACAAGCTCCTTAAAAGTTTCTTAACCCCTGACTTAGTAATTAATTTGTGCCTTAGTTTATGTTACAGCTTGTGTCTCATTTTGTTTGTTCTTTTGTAATCTACACTCCACAGTAACAGAAATTCGCATAGCCATGGAAGTGTTTAAGCCTATCTTCTAACTCTGTTCTTGGCCTTAGCTGACGTTTATAAAATGAAACTAATTATTAGGGTTTGAGTGCAGTAGAAGTTTTCAAGTACTCAGTCCATTCACTATTGGTTTAGGTGGTTGTTTAAAATCTGTGCCAAACCTGCCCATGATTTAACTCTTCTTGTCTTCATCGAACCTAATGCAAAGATAGATGTGGACAGCTGAACAAGCAAGGGAGGCAAGAACTGCTGCAGCTATCAAGCCATACTTAGTATAGCATTTCAAACCCTAAAGATACATGTTTATTCCTTTAAAATCACAAACTCTTAAGTCAGAGAATGCTTTAAACTGTAGGAGCTCATTTCCACCTCAGAATCTCTTTTGTTAAAACTGCCTAGCAGGATGATGTTACGGTTGTATGTATGCTTTAAAGTGAATCAGCAAGCTCTGCTCTCGGGGGCAGTTGTGTCAGTGCTGCAGCCAGGGGGGAATTCCGTATCTGAGCTGCTCCCGGTGAAGCAATGAGAGCCAGGACTGTGTCTGCAGGATTACTTGCTGCCGGGCAGGTTATCCTGGGGATGTCTTTTGGCATGCTATACAGAGTGCTCCTCCAGAAAACAAACGCTCCAACAGCTTTCATGGTAGAAGAGCTGTTATACCTCAGCGAGCAACAGTGTAAGTGCACAGTTCCTTTTGCTAAGAGATTCCTTCACTTCTCATTGTGCGATCTGTGATTCACAAAAGACATCCTTCGCTGACTGCCACATTCCCACCCAACCTCTTCAGACTAAGGCTGCTCGACTCCTTTTCAAGCTTGTGTTTCCAGGGCTTGGAACTATACCTCTGACAGATCAAGGAACTGTTGATCTCTATAAGACATTTTGCTAGCAGCCACTTGATCATCTTTTCCTGGCAGTGAATATTTCTTGCTACCCATATGGTCTTCTGTCTGTATTGCTGGAAAGCTACACTCTCAGCTGTATTTATGTGATAACACCTTGTGTTCAACCTACGGTTTTCTCTGATGGCTGTTTTACTGATAGAGCCAAGAGTCTGCAGATAGATTGCATTAAAAAGTCTAAAGTGTAAGAAAAAAAAACCAGAAATAATAAATCCTCTTTTAGTTATAGCTGTTTCACTGAAAATAAGTTTAGTTTACATGTTTTTATGTTTAGTATGTAAATCTATTTATTTTCTCTAAAGTGGAAATTCTTGAAAAAATAGCAGGTTTTCTTGCTGTGTAGCTTAAAGACAATATTTGAGAGTTGCTTAAAAATATATACTTAAACCTCTGTATTTGACATAAGATATGCAGTGACAACCCCATGTGCTGCATTCCTACTCATTTGGGCCCATGAGTGAGCCCAGGTTTCAACCTATGTTGTGAAACCGTCACTGCATTTCAGCGACTTGCAGCTGCCTGGCTCTCCACCTTTGCAGCTAAAGAGAGACGTACGTTGTCCCTCCCACTCCACATCATCGACACAGGATTTTCAGCAGAGTTGTCGGTGCTGAAGAAGGGAACTCGCCAGCCACAGCAACACTGCAATTGTTTAATTTCACGACGGAAAGTTTTGCTGAAGATGTAGTAAACAAAAGGGTTATATGCCGTTGAAGATTTGGCAAACAGACAGGGCAGCAGTGTCGCAATGGGCTGTAGGGAATCGCTGGAGTTAAATATGGACCAGAAGCTGGCTGCTGCATACGGTGTCCAGGAGCTCAGGAACCCGACGGAGATGAGCACAGCCATCTGAAAAAGAAACAGGGCTTCAGTTCTCAGCTTGCACTGGCAGGGTCTGGTACTCGGGCACGTGGTGTGTGGATGAAACCACACCCGAACCAGCTGAAATACCTGAAACAATATGCTTGCTATGTTGTGACATGAGCACAGGTAACACTGGACAGTGCATATATGCTTTTATTCCCCCCCTAGCAGGTCTCCACTGGGTTTCCTATGAGGCAGTTGTTTTCACCTCCTTCCCTGACACTGGCTGCGATATGTCATGGGAGACACAGCCCAACCAGACAGTATAGCCTATCAGTAGACTGGCTTCTAGAAAGCTTGGGTTAATTCTGCTTTTCCACAAGAAATGAGCAAATGAAGTGCTTACTTGAAAAAATGTTAAATTAAAAAATCCTGTTCCCATACAGAATTTCTGTGTAGCTCTCACTCAGAATAGTCAATCAATTAAAAATACCTAGGATGACAGAAGAAGACCTCCACGCCAGCTACAACAGGAAAGAGTTCAACAGCTATGCCAGCATGACAGGAAATCTGTATGTCCATGAAAATCTTGGATGCAGCTACCTAAGGATTTAACAAGCTGCATTGTACCTATGATATATTATCCTGATCAAGCTACTGAAATGACAAATATTCCAGGAGTCCCCTGCTCCTCTGAGTGCAGAGTATGGGTGAGACTCAAACCATATCTCCATCTTTGGTCAATATTAGACAAAAGTAATGAAGGGTCATGCGCCATGCATGAGCAGAGCCAGTTCTCTGCAAGCTCCTGATTACTGCAGACTCTTCTCATCGCTGGGATAACTCACCAGTGTCAGCTTCTTCTCCAATTTAGCTGCATTAGGGATCCTGTCAATATTCTGGATCTCTTGGTACGCTTTATGAACCTTCCAGGCAATTCCCAAGTAACAGGCAACGATGGTCAGTGCAGGCAGGACCGTGCACAGGAGGAACATGCTCAGGATGAACGAAAAGCCATTGGAGGAGTTGTGGAACTTGCTCCAGGCTATTGTACAAGAGATGCCAAATGGCTCAGGGCCATAGTAACCCCACCCCACCAAGGGCAGAATGGCCCAGAGCAAGGAGTAGAGCCAGATGAAAGTAATCAAGATGCGAACAGTGTTCTTGGGGATTTTGTTACCTGCAAGAAAGAGGAAGAGCAAGCATATATGGATCTCATCTCAGCCACGTGGTTTTTGCCATAACTTCTTCTTAAACAGAAGGACGGTGGCTAGAAATGTTCCTGGGCTGCTGATGCAGTTTCCTAACCTGTGGTCTTCTTGAAAAACATAACAGAGAGTGTCCATGGATTGGGTGAGACCTGAGTGCAGCCCTCAGTGCTGATCTAAAGTTTAGGAAGTCAGGGAGCTTTAGAATATCAAGCTGACCCCAAATGCACCATGCTTCCAGCCCAGGAATGCCAGGAGAATACTCCTTCCTCTCAAATTCCAGTATGTCTGCTTGCACACAAATAGGAAGACAAGACAGCCTGGTCCAGCAAAACCTTTGGGCTCTCTACTCTCAGGTAGTTTAACTTGGTATTGCTGAGAAGCGAGAAACCTCATTGTTTAATAAGGAATTTAATCAGATCCTTCTAGGAACATTAGGGTTTGATATTGGACTAAAAGCTGAGTCTTATTCCTACAGTTACTGAACTGATACTCCATGCCCTATTCAGCAAAGTAACTCTCTGATCATAGCCCAAATGCACCACTACAAGGTTACCAGAAATGTAATTACTTACTGTTAGACTTGGATGAATTGGTAACAAGGAATCGAATCACGGCCATGGCACACAGGGTCATCATGCTGCAGACACCAAAAAGGAAACCCATCAGGGCATAATATATGCAGGATGCATCTCCTCCCAGCCAAGCGTGATTCCAGGCAGAGGCAATGGCCAGCGGATACATGCTGAGTGCCATTCCAATGTCTGCTACTGCCAAGTTGACTGTAAGCAGCTCCGGTGACTTTAGGAGGGAAGAGCGTTTCACAGCTGTAGCAAGGACAGCTGAATTTCCAAGGATTGTCAGGATGGCTGAAAGAGAGGAACCAGCACAGACATTAATACTGTGTGGTCAGCACACCTGTGAAATGCTTATCTATACAAAGGATGTGAAAAATGCTGGTCGTTAGCCTGGAACTAAAGTCTAGAAGACAGGACAGGCTGGGAGACTAGCCAGGATTCAGCACCTCCCTGGCCAACACAGTACTGTGCTGATGCTTTGAAAACAGGCTGGCATGTATCTGCCGTGCTCTGCTATGAAACCTTGTTCTTCAGCTCATGGCGAGGAAACTTGTTCTCATAGATAGCAGATAGGAAATGCCACCTGGATGGCATTTCTGAGAGCTGCTACGCAGCTTGGCATCCTCACCACAGCATCCACTCTTGCTTCAGCCAGCTCTTGGGTTTCAATTCCTGCCTCCCTGCTAGACAGGGATTTCCCAGTCAGGCTGTGTTTCCTCTATGGACCTGCTAGAGCAAAGAGCACTTCAGTTTTCTGTTCACAGCCTCCTGTATTGCTGGCTTGCCTTACCAGCTGGGGGAAATTTTGTCCTATGAATAGCAGACCGTATCTTGCCCCTTTGTATCACCACACTATAGCTCTTCATTTCCATGTCACACCCCCTCTCCATGCACTATATCCCACCTATTGCCCTGTGGCTCATATCTCATGTGAACAGCTCCACTCCTACAGTATCTTGCACAACACACTATCAAGTAAAATGGACCTATCCACCTTCATTTTTCCCTGGTAATATCCCTCCTTACTTATCCTTCCTGCTGACGAACTCCAGCTGTCCTGTCTGCTTGTCCCCTCCTCCCATCTGATGTCCCCACATCCCAAAACCGTTCCTCTTTGCAATGTATCTTCCACTGGAGCCTCAGCACAAGCCTCCTGGACTCTGAGCTGCCTTGATAGTCGACATGGACTGGCTGGGCAGCTCAGGATCCTCGCTGGTCAGGTGGCTGACAACCACTATGAGCCACAGTTCAGACACCCACACTATTCTGGTGGTCTCTGAGTGCAGTGAGACAGACCATAGAAATTGTTTAGCCAGAGGCATGCAACAGACCAGAGATTGCTTTGCAAAAAAAACCATCAGACACATTATTCAGATATGTCATAGGGCTTCAAAGCGTTCATGACAAGTGTCAAAAGTACATGTAGCAAACAACTCGTTTTCTCTTTTCTTTCAAGTGAACATTGTGCTGGAGCTACATTCTGATCAAAGGTTTTCCTGAGAAGGTGTCCTCTAACGTCAGAAGTGAAATAAGGAAACAGAAAAAGATTCTGTCATGTTCGCTTGTCCCCCATGTGAGTGCAGGAAGGCTGCATTTGCTCAAAGATACCCCATAATAAAATGCCCACAGAGGAATTAATAAAGGCACATGTAACAAAATGAAATAAATACACTGGCATAAATCCAAGAGTAGGCAAAGATGTCACGAGAAAGCCTTAAATGAAACAGAGGTACAAATCTGAGACCCCACATCTCTCATTCGTTGACTTTCTAACCACACGCATTCACTTGGCACCTCTGGATACGTCTGAAGAGTTCCCTGAGCTCTCGAGAGTTGTGTGTCCGCGCACACAGAGATGCCCACGGTGGCTTGGCATGGGACCGCCTGCTGACAGAGAGCAACCTGTGGCTTGGTGGGAAGAGCACTCTCCTGCCAAATGACAGCCGCAGGCTGGGATGTCCTCAGGCTTCCCCCAGTTCACTTTCTTCTGAGAGAACCCTAGCCACTACGCAAGAGGTAGGAAGTAGCTCTTAGTCTTACCATCAGTGGTGGACATCCAGGCCCACCCTCCCTTTTCCTTTGAGAGATGCTATTCCCCTCCATCCCACCGCCTGTGAGGCTGCTGGCCGGCACGGGGCAAAACTGTGCAAGAGTGGGCTAGTAATCAAATAGGAGAGAGGCTTGCGGTGAGTGCTGCAGCCTGTGCCCTGGCCTTGTTGTTTCCTAATGAAAACATAATTTCAGGGGACAAACAGGCCTTGCTGCAGCCCCCGGTGGGGTGGCAAAGCTACAGATAAATACAACAAGGTTTCCAGTTAAGCTCACTGCTTCATATATGGGTTGTTTCTGAGACTCTCCATACAATGTAGTGAGCCTGGCTGCCACACGAGTCTCTTGATCCACTGCTGGAAGCTATGCCTGAAGCTTAGGTGCCTAAAAGCCCTTTAGGAGAGGTGTGACACTGTAGCATGGTGGCACAAGAGCAGTATCAGCAAGGGTAGCTCCAGCCTCCAGCCCTTTGTTGCTGCCCCATCCCATTACCTTAACTGTACCTACGCATTTACCTTTGTATGAGAGAGGAGCTGGCATCCTGACTTGGATTAAAATAAAAAACCATCATTGTTTTGCAGATAGTGATTTTTCTCACCCTGAGTTGTACTCTCTGCTGTCAGCACAACTGAGGGGACAGCACAGCACAGTGCAGTGCAGTGCAGGCAAAAGTGTGAAGGAACAGGGGCGAGATGTGAAATGCTAAAGCCCAGCATTGCTGCCCAAAGCCTCTCTATTAAAGCAAATAAAAATATATGCTTATCTTTCTTAAATGCATCTCAGCCAGGGTTTTCAATGAGCTGAAGGGAGGTACTTGCATCTTAGCAAAATTCAGTTGGACTGCACGCCTAAACCAATTCAGCTCCTCTCCAAATCTACACTGAGAGTAAACAAATCACCTGGGTACATGCAACAAACAGACAAGGAAGAAAACACTTAGCTAAAGCCAAGCTGGAGCAGACTCGTACATACTCCCACTTGTATTTCATTGTAAATCTGCCTTCAGCAGGGCAAACAGGCCATTATAAAAAACAAAAGTGCTATTTGGAAACCCTTTGCTATTTTATACCAGTTTATCCTACCAAGACACAGCTGCTCTTCATGCATAATGAACATCCCCCACGCAAGGAGCAGACCAAAGTTGCTCTCCCCTGATCAGTCTCATGAAACGGGCTGCCTCATCTCTCGATTCACAGGGCTGAGATGCCAGGATAAGCAGTAGACAACTTATTTTGGATACTTGTGATGCCGCAGAGGCAAACTTATGCTGGCAAGTCTTCAGCATCGAAACAAAAGATTGCAAATCTGAGAGCGGAGATTAATCCTGGCATCCAACCGACTCGAAGGCAATAAGCAGGAACCTATGTGGAAACAGATTTTCTGTCATTTCCCTCCAGCTTCCACTGGAGCTGCTGGTGCTGACCACAGCACAGAGAGGGCAGCCCCGGTGTGTCCACTCCTAGGCTTGAAGCAAACAAGCAGGCTGTGAAGACAGAACTCACCTACGATCAGAAGAAAGACTCCAGCTCCATAATCCACTACCGGGTGGAGTTTGGAAATGTATTGCTCCTCCATTGTCCCTTCTGGAAGTGGGTGAAAGTTTTAAATCAAAGGCGAAGCGACTGTAGGGGCAAAGAGGCTCTTCCTCATGGTTTGCCTGCTGCAGATGCAAGCTGGACAGTTGGGTGCTGCCGGTGTGAAGGGACCCTTCTGCTTTCTCCTCTCTCCCTCCCTCTCGTGTGGCAGGGGAGAAGCCTGGAGTGAGAGAAAGGCTCCCTCCCTGGGGAGACAGAGTGAAAGCTCGGCAGAGCCACTGCCAGAGCGATCCCGCCTGCCTGGCTGGCAGAGCATCTCTCCACCCACCCCCTCCTCTCACACCGCTCTGCTCCTTGGCTTGTCAAGGAGCTTCACAATGCAAATCCCCTCCGACTGCCATTGCTGAGCAAAAACAATTGTCATTCAACCATCAGCAGCCTTGGGAAATAAATCCAGGCTAAGGGATCAGGCAGGGGAAGGAAAGTTGGAAGTTTTGTTTTCCAGCTTTGTCTGTGTATGGGAAGTACGAGGTTGGGGTAGGGGGATCTCTGTGTTGAAGTATTAGAGAAAAGCTGTTTGCTGCAGGGGTTCAGAAGGGTCAAAGTCGCACCACTGAAGGCAGGACTTTCAGAGCTGCTCCAGGGCAGAACTGGAGGATGCTCAGTCTGCTGTGCACAGCTGCAGAGCACCACAGCAGAACCAAGCTCTGAGTTCACTCAAGTGACACTCCAGGGTTTTTATTTGGCGAGCAACCAGAGCAATGCCTCACATCCAAGTTTACCTTCTCCTTATAATATCTGAGCCTAAAATCATCGTCATGCTCTCCCAGTCTTTATAAACGATGCTAAGTTTTGCTCCAGGCTCCAAATATGTGACACAGGCTCATCTAGCAATTTACATATGCAGGTCTTGATTTTGGTGCATGCAATTTACAGCTCTGTAGTTGCAATTAGCCTGGGCAGCACCCAGCCAGCACAGTGAAGAGCTGATCTATCCTAAATTATTTAATTCCAGTACCTGGATATGCTAAGCTGCATTAGCATCATTCTCTGCTTGGCCTATTTTACTCTGTCCAGACATAGGGAATTTTAAGATCCCCAAGAGCGCGTCGGCATCTCATGTCCAATCTAGGTGGAATTTAGGTGCTTAAGTATAGCAGTAACAGCCTAAATTCTGAAATCCTTAAGAATCTGAGAGATTGTAAAAGCTTTGAGTTTCACCAGAAAGCAAAACTGGCCATGCACAGAGATGCTGCCACCTCAGCTTTGCCGCATGTCTCTGTGCTTGTTCCTGCTGAAGCTGTCTGGGATTTATACACCAGGGATCCCTGTACTAGAGTCTTTGAGGAGTTTAATTCAGCAACGAAGTACATGCAAGACAACACATATAGCACGGGGCTCAGTAGCACTTACAGCCTTCTCAGGGCACCTTTCTCTTAAAAGCTTAGCCATCCTCCCTGAAATGGGGAAACCAGTTCCCTCCTCTTGTTTCAGAGAGTTGAATACATGTTTTTTCTGCAAGAGTGTTTTATTCTGCAGTTTACAGATGCCTTGGTGTGAGGAAAATGCCATAACAGAAAGGTGCTTTCCTCTCTACTTGAAGCTGGATTGCTCCACAGCTAAGTCGAAAGATTGGAGGGAGAGAAAACAAATGGTATCTGACTCTCTATGATGCTGAAATGAGCCCTTGCTCCAAAAGTTGTTAATATATTTTACAATTAACAGCTATAGCATAAATAAACATGCAGGGGTAATGGTAGTTCAGTACTGGCCACTAGCTGCAGCTTCAAAGTGAATCAATCTCACAGAGGTGCTGCTCAGGGTATGGTTGACACTTCAGAGAAACAAAATCCCTGTATCTGGGACCATGGTCCCACATCAGGATTCCCCACTGTCAGCATGCTGGGTGTTAACGAGTTTTGTTCTTACTAAATCTGCCTCCAGCACCAAACAGAGAACTTGGATACCAAATTCAGCACTTATTCTGCTGTCAGAGACACAAACCTTATTTTTAAAGAAGACTGAGCACCACTAAGAGTTAGGTAGCTTCATTAGCCCACAGCAGCGCTCTAGTTCCCAAGTCCTGCTGCCAGGAACTAAACGTAGGCAAGATATAGCGGAGGAGAGCAGAGAGGGAATGCCTATTTTTCCATCAGAGAGCAGACACTGTAGCTCATAGTATTATCAGAATGGAGATTTCAAGAGATGCTACAACCTAATGATTCCCATTCTCAGAAAACACTTCCCTGTGCTAAGCTACTTCTTGACTGAGGCTGGCTTATGTGTAGTCAGCTCAAATGTTTCTGAAAAATTCCCCCAACCCATCCCATGTTGCTCCAAAGTCAGCAGAAGCACAACGGGGTCTGCATGTGTTCATGGCATAGATAAATACTAGGAGATGGAACAGTCCACCAGCTCTTCTCCAGTCAGATACATCCAAACGCACATAGCATGGGGAATAAACAAGAGGAGTTAGAGACGTGCATGCCTGCAGGGCTATGATCTTATTGGCATCACAAAGATGTCTCCTATGACTGGACTGTTGGAATGGAAGGATACAGGCTTTTAGGAAGGACAGGCAGGGGAGACGAGGAGGGGGTGTCACCCTCTATGTCAATGACCAGCTGGAGTGCATGGAGCTCTGCCTGGGGATGGATGAGGAGCTTATGGGTCAGGATTAAAGGGAGGGCAGGAACAGGTGACATTATAGTAGGGGTCTGCTATGGGCCACCCAACCAGGAAGACCAAGTGGGTGAGGCCCTCTATAGACAGAGAGGAGCAGACACGTTCACAAGCCTTGGTCCTCATGGGGGACTTCAACAGCCTTGCTATCTGTTGGAGGGACAACACAGCAGGGCATAAGCAATCCAGGAGGTTCCTAGAATGTGTTGATGATAACTTCCTTCTCCAAGTGATAGAGGAGCCAATGAGGAGAGGTGCTATGCTGGACCTTGTTCTCACCAAGAAGGAGGAGCTGGTGGGGAATGTGAAGCTCAAGGGCAGCCTTGGCTGCAGTGACCATGAAATGGTGGAGTTCAAGGTCCTTAGCGCCGTGAGGAGGGTGCACAGCAAGCTCACTGCCCTGGACTTCAGGAGAGCAGGCTTTGGCCTCTTCAGGGATCTGCTTGGTAGAGTACCATGGGTTACACCCCTGGAGGGAAGAGGAGTCCAAGAAAGCTGGTTAATATTCAGGGATCACCTCCTCCAAGCTTGGCAGCAATGCATCCCATCAAAGAGGAAGTCAGGCAAAACCACCAGGAGGCCTGCATGGGTGAACAAAGAGCTCCTAGACAAACCCAAACACAAAAAGGAAGCCTACAGAGGTGGAAGCAGGGACAGGTAGCCTGGGAGGAATACAGAGAAATTGTCTGAGCAGCCAGGGATCAGGTTAGGAAAGCTAAAGCCCTGATAGAATTAAAGCTGGCCAGGGACGTCAAGTGTAACAAGAAAAGCTTCTATAGGTACATCAGTGATAAAAAGAAGACTAGGGAAAATGTGGGCCCTCTCTGGAAGGAAACAGGAGACCTGGTTACCCGGGATATGGAGAAGGCTGAGGTACTCAACAACTTTGTGCCTCAGTCTTCACCAGCAAGTGCTCCAGCCACACTACCCAAGTTGCAGAAGGCAAAGGCAGGGACTGGGAGACTGAAGAACCACCCACTGTAGGAAAGCATCAGGTTAGAGACTATCTAAGGACACTGAAGGTGCACGAGTCCATGGGACCTGATGAGATGGATCCACAGGTCCTGAGGGAACTGGCAGATGATGTGGCTAAGCCATTATTCATCATATTTGAGAAGTCATGGCAGTCTGGGGAAGTTCCTGCTGACTGGAAAAGAGGAAACATAACCCTCATTTCCCCTAGGAAACTACAGGTCAGTCAGTCTCACC
>VYZV01005531.1:0-23606 GCA_013401275.1 Pandion haliaetus | reverse complement strand
CTTCTATTAAGCAAGTTAAACTATGAAGGAAACTTTTATAAAAGTATTTAATTTTTTTTTTAAGCATACAGACAGGAACAATTTCCCTTGCATAATGCTATAATTCCTGTGATCTCATTTAAGAAATGTACCTGACTTGGGAAAGATGAAAGTGAAACTGTCTGTATTTCAGACATCCTTAATTTTTTCAGGCCAGATGATGCTCTTGGTAATTAAATATTTTGGAATTGTACCTTTTTTTAGAGAATTATTTGCTTTTATTAGATTGAATTATTGCTGTTACCATTCTCCTTATCAACATTTTAATAATAATAATAAGGTTCTGGAAATACCTATCAGTCAAAAAAAGGTCTCTGACTGTGCACTGTGCTAACACAGACAGTCCATGTTATGAAGACCACGTACACGGTTTAACAACAGAAAGAATGTAATACGTTTCATGGTATGATAATGGTAAATGTCCCAGTAGGTTCACAGCCTACACCAATATTCCCTTACTCATTTAAACTCCTTCCGTACAGGAATTGTGCGTAATTGGAAAAAATGAAGTAGAGAAAAGGGAAGGAGACTCAAGTGAGGTTAGAAAAGAAGTAGATGAGGTGTGAAGATAAGGTGAAAGACTGTGAGACTTGGGAAAAGAGAGTGTAGGATAGGGACAGAGACAAATTGTTGAAGCAAAAAGCCCAACAGTGCCAGGTTGGGAAAGTCCAGTCAGTTTCTAGAAGGAGCTGGGAATGTGCTGTGGTCCTTCTGCATCTGCCTCTGCTCCACTCCCTGCAGAGTCCTGCATTTATTCCAGGACGTAGGTATTGATGGCCAATCTTAATTTTATGTGATCTCTGCTGTTACTAGTAAGGACAAACAGCTTCCCAATTATGGAACATGCCTATATTTCACTAACTAGTAAGCTAGACGCTTTATTCAGAAATTTATTTTTTGAAAAAAATTTGTTAGTTCAGCAGTTTTCTTTCATTGTATCCGAGGGATAGAAAGTGAGTTGTTCCTGTGTTGAAACATGGCACAGATCACAAAATCAGAGAACATCAATATAATATAAACTGAAATACTAAAGCAGAGAGAGTGCCCAAGGGAAGCAATCATTATTGAAAAATTGCATTATGTTGTTAAAAAGCTATATGCCAGGGTTTTTTTCTTTGACTTCTTGATGCAACTTTTCTGAAGTATATGTTGTTCCTTAGAGAAGAGATTTTAATCTGGTCATGCACATCTGCTTGTGTTAAGGTTATCTAAGTAAAAGGGGAGAAGACATCTTATTCTATAGGTGAACTGACTTCATGCATTTAATATAATGTAAAGATATCGGGAAAGGGTCAATGCTGTTTGAACAAAAAAGAACTATCTTGCCTTTCAACTGAAGTAAATTAAACTCTTTATCGAAACAAGATGGTCCTAGAAATGTTGGTGCTTAAAAGAAAATGGAAAATAAAAATTCGCTGCTTTCATACAACAACATTTTGACACAGAAAAAAAGCACACACTCCTGTAAAAGGATGTTTTATTAATAATGACATTAGCTGATATAGTTAAGTTTGAGTTGATTATTCTTCATGTGAGCCTCTGAAATTCAGGACTGCAGTGTTTGTGGTCCTTCATTTGAACGAAAGTCTCTTTCATTTATTATTCCACAGATGCCCTACCACACAACCCAGATCTGGACTAAAATGGTGAACTTCTTACTGATGGTGGTATTGAATTGTGTAGGACCATAGAGAAAATGTCACCAGTTCCTCTCCCATCCCTTTCTTTATTATGACTCCCTGTAAAGTCTTACAGGAACCTTGGCAGTCCATGAGATGTCCTCATTCTGCTAGTGCTTTCTGCATTGTAACTGTTTGAGAGGTAATTAAGAAGCAATAGGGATCAATACAGCATTTTACTGTACAATAGCTACAGAAGCATGCAGAAGAACCGCTACCTGACTGAAGTGCCCATGGCAGGGAAGTGCACATGGGCATTGTTTGCATCCAGAGGGCTTCTTACATTGTGACATCTTGAAAATGAAGAAAAAGTCAGAAGTCAAGTACTCTGAGATAGTTTTTTCAGCCTTCCATATCACAACTGACTGAATATCTGTGTGTGTGCCTAACACAAGCCATTCTTAGTAGAGTGATAGCTCATGTCCAGTTACGGGAATACTGTATGTTGTTTCATGACTTATGATGTGTCACATAAATGGGTTTATCAGGATTATGCACCAAATTCTGAAATTAAATAATAATAATAACAGCATTATTAGAAGTACACTGAGTCGGTGAACTTCTGGAACATTACATTATCATTTTTGTCATTTAAAAAAGGCTATTTCTTCTGTCTTTCCCCCTATCTCCTTAAATTTATTTTCATTTTGTACAAATGAATTATCTGGATCTAAGGTGTCATTATATAAGGGACGTTAAGTAACATATTGTTAGCCCATTTTTTAATAGCAAAGAAGTACTTGTATATGATCTTTTCCCGGTGACCCTGTTATGAACATATCACAGAATAAAAGAAAGTCAGTAAATTAGTGGATACTCTTTGGAAATAGTTAAATGAGTATGAGATAGTAATTTCACTATCCTGTTCTGTGTTCTAGAACTAGCTTTCTTTTTTGTAAAAGGTTAATGTGTACACTACTGGGGTTTTTTAGACACTTCACACAAGCTAGTGTTTGACTAGTCTTCCATGCATGTACTTTCTGATTATTTTCAGAGTATAGTGGTTTTGTAAAATCATAGTATTTTGGGTCACAATCAAGAGTAATGATAACCGTGATGAATTATTTACATTAAGGTAACTTCACATGCAGAAATTTAAAATCCCTAGTTTCCCACATTGGTCAATAGAGAGAAAAGGATTTCTTCAATGAGCAGTTGAGCATAGATTTAAACTGTCCTCTGGTGAAGTCCCTACCTTTCCACTGTCAATAGTGGAGCCTGGGGAGGTTAGCCTAATGCTAACTTTTGTGACTGCTTCTCAAGGCATCAAATTCATTCCTTTGCAAAGTAAGCACAGTTTTTATTGAAGCTTGNTTGAAGCTTGTGAGAATTCCTCACAGTTACAGCAGGAGAGAGTTGACCATGTATCTGAGAAATAAAAGGCATTAGAGCTTGCAAATAGAGCTCTGTGACTGGCATGCTTATTTAAGACAGCAATGGCATGAGTAGCTATATAGGCTCCCCTACATTTCCCAGATAACATGTCTGAAATCTGGTCTCTAAGGTCCATCTCTAAACTTACAATGTGATTCTTCATACTGACTGACCTTGAACTTCCTTTATAAGCACCTCAGGCACTGCTTGGCAATGGCCGTGGGTCTAGGTTTAAAGTAGAAACACTAAAACTACTGTATTTTTCAGAGTAAAGGCTAATATGTCCAGTTTTGACAGTCTAAGAGGATGGTATGGGAATTGTATAGAGATTAGGGCTCTCTGGGATGTGTGTTGGTTACAGCTGAGCCATCTTTGAATAATGTGGATGCTCTATTTGTGCAACATTTCTCTGCAGACAGGGAGCTCAGGTTGTAGTTGATGTACCAGCGCAATATCCTGCCTTCTTGATTCTCAACTACTAAAGTTCTGGCACTAAGTAGTAGGTCCTTCTTCACAGGTATATCTATGCTGTGGAAAGAAACAGATGCAGGCTTGATATGTCTTTACTAATCCTGAAAACAGAGATGTTGGGCAGCCATTCTGAGGACACACAAGATGGCCTGTCTTATTTTGGGGGATGGGAATTTAGGCTTAGTAGCTTGTGTACCAGGCTAACAAGCTTGACACTTCATGAGCTGTGGATTTAGTGGCTCCAATTTGTACTGTCTCAGGATCTGCTTGCTGTATTGTTTAATTCTACAGATGGTCCATTGTGGCTTTCACAAATGTTTTTCTGGTCTATATAACACTGGTTAACAATGTCAGGAAATAGATAATGCTACATTGATTTTAGAATATTTTGCAGCTGACCATGGATTCAAAGAAAAAATCTGGGCTGGGGCAAACACTTTGGTCCAAACACTTACTCAAAGCTGGGCCATGATGAAACTATGGGAAGCGCCACAGTTGCATACACATAGAAACTTCATGGAATTTCATCCCTGTAAATCAATCTGCCCCAAATATCAGCTCCAGGACCGGGGTCTAGTTTATTCTGATATTTTGGGGTTTAGACATATTGGAGATAAGGTGAACCCCAAAACTGGGAAATGTGGTTTTAAAATTGCAGCAATTACCAAATGGATTTTAGAGTATATATAATGTTTGAAACTCCTGTTGCATTTAATAAATATGAACTTTTTTCCAAATGTCTTATGTTTATTTCAATAAACAGTAATTAGTAAGGGCATCTTGTGGAAAAGTATTTACTCAAACTATCTTACAAATCCCACCCTCAATCATTTTATTTGATGTAGATCATAATCTAGATTTCTTATCTGCAGAATTCCTATGTGTCTTTTGAAGTAGTCTCCTTTTTTACATTCTAGGAATACTTTGTGTGATGTTTGCTGTAGATGAGAGCCATGTTAGAAAGATCTATGTGAGTGTAAACCCCTCAAAAATTAGAAATGCTCCGTACCATCTCTTTTACTTGACAGACTGTGGATGCCTGGTACACAGGAAGACAAAACCCCACAATTTTTCCTGTCTGATTTCTGATAAGCAGTGTTGATGAAGCCCCAGAATCCTGAAGCTGCAAATGGCACAGAAAATCAGATATTCAGGTAATATTAAGGTCTCTGCATAACGTTATCTCATTCATAGTGACTCTTCAGTCATGTTTTTTGAGCAGGGAGCATATATTGCCAACAATGCATGCTATCAAACTGGGAGATTTTAAGCATACAGGTCGTGATTCTGCAATGATCTCTATATAAGTAGATGACTGTGCAGAGTGCCAGTGACTCATCTAAGGCTATCTATGCAGGGAATCTATCTGTGTGGGCTTATTGTAGGGATGGGGCCATATGCTGATGTAAAACCATTAATGGAAATCCTACTCATGTTCATATCAGACTGAGGGCAATAAGCCATATAATCCTCAAATGTAAAACTTTGATGTTAGGTCAAACTAGCTTCAGTCTATTCCTTGTCACTGACTTTTACATTTTCTTTATCAAAGGAGAGTGTAAGTGTCCTCTTACCATGGTACCTGCAGCTGGTAGTTTCAAGAAATTGTGTTTCTTCCACTACTACTACTACTACTTCTTTTTCATTTGAAGTATGAAATTTTCACTTCTCTGTCTCTGCCAGGAACTTTATCTCTCAGGAAATACTTGTCAAGTGTAAATTATCTCCCAGATCTATCATCTTTCTTAAAAGTATGCTGTGCACTTATGGATAGTGCATCAAATTGCTGGGACAATGCTGTTTATTAATTGAGTGATTAAAAACTATGTGAAATTTTTGATTGATTTTCTACTCTTCTGCACATATAGAAGCAGAGTGAAAAAGAAGACCTTGATATTCATCAATAAGTGTGTTTTTTAACATTAATAATTGCATGGATTTCTTTGATAACAGCCTAATACATTTTCCAGACACAAGTATGGAAAACTTCATAGATTTTATTAGCACACTTTCAAAAAAGCACTTGCAAACATAATGGTAAATCCTTCTCCATTGTCAGAAGCTTTGAAGACTGTGCATCTCCTTTAACAGCATATCAGCAATTTAAAAAAAACCCTGACTCCATTTATTAGTTCCTATTCCACAAAGCTCTTTGAGCATACATTATGAAGTGCATATGGAATGTAAAGAGTTGTTGATAGCATATGGATCCTCTATGGAGGGCAATCCCTTATCACATGTCATAGTTTCTGTTTCTCGTCATGGTGATTTTACATGCTCTTGCATAAAAATTGTACTGCTTATTGCTGCCAAGTTCAGCTTTTCCCACTTCTTTTTTATCACCCCATGACATAAAACTTTTTAAAAAATATCATCATTGACACTCCTGAGGGATGGGATGCCATCCAGAGGGACCTGGACAAGCTCGAGAAGTGGGCCCATGTGAACCTCATGAGGTTCAACAAGGCCAAGTGCAGGGTCCTTCACCGGGGTCGGGGCAACCCCTGGTATCAGTACAGGCTGGGGGATGAAGGGATTGAGAGCAGCCCTGAGGAGAAGGACTTGGGGGTACTGGTGCATGAAAAGCTGGACATGAGCCTCTCACAGCCCAGAAGGACAACTGTATCCTGGGCTGCATCAAAACAAGCATGGCCAGCGGGTCGAGGGAGGTGATTCCGCCCCTCTACTCCACTCCGGTGAGACCCCGCCTGGAGTACTGTGTCCATCTCTGGAGCCCTCACTACAGGAAAGTCATGGACCTGTTGGAGCAGGTCCAGAGGAGGCCACAAAAATAATCAGAGGGCTGGAGCACCTCCCCTGTGAAGAAAGGCTGAGAGAGTTGGGGTTTTTCATCCTGGAGAAGAGAAAGCTCTGGGGAGACCTTATTGTGGCCTTTCAGTACGTAAAGGGGGCTTAAAAGAAAGATGGGGACAAACGTTTTGGTGGGGTCTGTTGTGATAGGACAAGGGGTAATGGTTTTAAACTGAAAGAGGGCAGATTTAGACAAGATATAAGGAAGAAAATTTTTAGGATGAGGGTGGTGAAACACTGGAAGAGGTTGCCCAGAGAGGAGGTAGATGCCCCATCCCTGGAAACATTCAAGGTCAGGTTGGAAGGGTTTCTGAGTTGAAGATGTCCTTGCTCATTGCTGGTGGGTTGGACTAGATGACCTTTAAAGGTCCCTTCCAACCCAAATTATTCCATAATTCTACGATAGTCTCCATGGAAAATAATCACAATATCATAAAGACATAGTTTATATGACTTCAGCCTATGTAACTTATGTTAGGTGTAAGATTGGAACTTCTGTCCCCAGAAGAAATCTTTTCACATGAAAATCTTTTCCTTGAATTGTGTTTTGGGTTAGTTTTACTTCATGGGTGTTTAATTATTCAAACAAGTGTTATGCTGAATCAACCCACTACATGTGCAGGTCACTGGCAGCCAATGGGAACAAAAAAGTAATTACCGGATCTTTATTTAAAAGAAGGGAAAAAAAGCAGCTAATATATATATAGAGGAAAAAACTATCTTGTTTCCACATTTTCACCAATATAGCACTTATACATTCATAAGATGCTCGCAATTTGTGCTAAAATACATTTTAGTTTCTCTATATAAGAAAGAATATCATGGCTTTTGATTAGTTAATGATACACTGAAATATAGAATTCCTGTTTTGTTCATTTTGTATTATGCACTGAGTTGTCTTTGTGTCTGAGAATGAAATAAACAAACCAAAAAAAACCAGCTTGCATAAGCTTATTGCAGTTGTGTGGTCGTACTGTCGGACTGCAAAATAGCTCCACCACCTTTAATACCTAAATTTGACTGTGCTATGTAACAAAAGATCAGTACTTTTCAGCCTCTTAATTCAGAAGAAAAAAAATTACACATATATAGAAAGGTGAAAACTTCAGTGAGCAATTGTCCAGCCATATGCAGAGAGACACCTATGTGATTGCTTGTTGTAACCCTGGGCTGCATTCTGCCGCTTAGATGACTTATGGAGGAAGTTTATGTTCTACTAGTCCTTGTTTGTGCTCATGTCACCCTCTGATTGTCAGGTCTCCAGAAGAGCTTAAATGCTGCATTGAATTAAGTGTTTAAAAACACCCAACATTTTTACCAGTTCTCCAGTATCATTTCCATGTGAGTATGTGTGAACTATCTAATGTTCATGGCTGCTGTCTGCAGCATGTCAAGTTGCATGGGGAGTGCCAGAACAGTAACGGCCGAGATACGGAACAGTGCCTGGAGAATACTACTACTAACAGTATTTGCAGATCTTTGAAATATCTGCCTAAGGTGATAGCATATTGGAGCGTGTGGCTGAAGATAACATATGCAGGGAGGAGGCCAAAGTGCTAGGCTGTAACAAGGAACTGTGTCCTGCCAGCTGAAATGTCCCACAGCACCAGTGTTGCGTCCCAGCTTCTCCCTCACTCTCTGGAGTATGGCATACCAGACAGCATCCCACCAGTCTGACCAGCTGGGTATGGTATGTGTGATGACTGAAAGAGAGAAAGGTCCAGGGACTGATTTGCTGACGGGACCATGGGAAATAGGAGTTGGGATTCTGTGGTGTAAACCCCATAATCTGTGTGTGAGATTTGAGGGGGGTGGGCTTGCTACTTACATCAGAGTCATAAGGCAGCTTGCCCCTCATCCAGTTGCACTCATGTCATGTGTTGATTTATAATGGTGGCTAGTGAATACTAGAAACTGTACAGTCAGCACTTGTATCTCATAAGTACACAAATGACTGCCTTTTTCACGTTTCCTGCACTCTGTGTGTGTGTATCTTTGGGAAACCTCCACAGAGAAACCTCTCTCAAACTAGTGTAGACACTATCACTTTTCCATCTTTGTAGTGCCCTCCTACAGCCATGAGCTTGGTCCTAATAGAGGTTTGGAGGACAGATCCTACTTTAAAAACCTTTTCTTCCATGGCGAAGTCCATATCCTCTGAAATGTTGAGATCAGTGGCCTTCCAGATTCAGGGCATTTTCTGAAAGTAGTAGCTTGATCCTTAATGACCTTGAACAAGGGGACCCCAGCTGAGAGTGTTTGACTACCCAGAAGTAAGAGCCACTGAACTCGGCATTGTCAGGATCAGACCTTAGATAATTGGCCAGTAGCCTAAAGGTTTGTGTCACATTTTGACATGTTATACCTTTCCTGCTGATTTCCTTGACCTCATTACTCTCTTTTTGTAGAATCACCAAATGTGCAATTTGGCTCATTTAGTTATAAAGCATAATGGAGACTAATGATAGAATGGTCCTTTTTTCTTCTTCTGTAAAAGAAGAACAAGCAGCTGGAAAGTAGGTAAATGCTCCTCAGGGTGTCTGCAATTACACAGCTGAGAAGCACCGCTGGCCTTCATGTCACTCCAACTGTCACAGCTGTATGATCCACTAATGAAAAAACCAAATGCTTTCTCCTTCCACTGTTGCCCTCTGCAATAAGAGAAGGATATTTGAGATTGTGTTAAAACAACTACATTACCTTTAAGGCTTTTGTTATGCTGAAAGCCGATAAGTGTTTGCAATTTCAAAGTGCTTTTTGAGTGTCTAACCAGGGAAACAGAGATTTTTAATTCTACATTTAGAATGCAAAGCCCGCCCAAGCAATTTAATTCTTTTTACAGCTTTTCTGAATTGGTTGCAATCTGTGTGACAGGGGTGGGTATTAGGAAAAAATGTTGGGGAATTTTGCTGTTGCAGCTCAGCCTGTTTTGTAGTCTTTGCTTGCAATTTACTGCAGAGACAATTCTCCAAGGTCTAATAAGAGAAGATTATTTTTTGGTATTTAATTTAGCTTTTGTCATCACCTGCACAGGATGAATTCTAAACACTTTTTGAGAATGCTGTGTGCTTGAGCACCCTTAACTCCCAATGGATGGCACTGGCCACTGGTACCACTTGGCAGTACTGGGCACATGAGAGAAATGTGGTGAGGTAATTATATCTAGCTGGACAATTTTCACAGATTTACGACTCCTGGAGGGGCTACTATTACTGCTTTCTGGTTTGTTCTCAGGATATCCAAGAGGGCCAACTACTAAGAAGCATTGCAGCAAACACCCCAGTCTCAGAAATCACTGAATATAGATATGGTCAGCAATGTGTCAGTGGGTTGTCTTGGTTGCCCTATGCCAGAACACTCATGGTGTCATATCTTGATCAGGACAACTCTTGTCAAATATGCTTATATTTCAAACTAAACTAGAATTTTCAGCACTAAAACCTATACACTTCCATACTATCTATTCACTTCTGCTATGTGAATCAACTGAGCTGCAAGACCTGTCTTTGAACTTGCTAGCTTAGGCTGCTGATGCCTCAGCAAAGGAGTTGATGCAAGCTGCAGAACCTGCTTGAGAAGCAGAGTGGGTACCTGGGGAGAGAGGAGGACCAGAAAACGGGGTTATGTCAGCTGCACTGTAAGAATGAGGAAAGCATACCAAAAAAAGATCCAGGCGGTTTGGTGTCCATCACAGCCAGTGGCCAAAAGGTGATTTCTGGGGATAAATGTAGGAGAACATAGGTAAGGAGGTAGGGTATTTTTTGTTTTCCAAGCTGAAGAGTGCTAATATGCTTGGTTATTTCTCATTCTGATTTCATTTCATACCTTTGATAAGCATCATTGCCTTCTGTGAATCTGAGATGGAGACCGGAAATGCATTTTCCCAGATGCTCTTATACCACCAATTTTGTACTGTGGCACAATATTTTGTTTTGGTATCTATTCCTCTCCTAATAACTTCTTGTGTTTGATTTGGTTTTATGTCCATTGTTGATAATTTGGCTGCCAGGTCCTAAGCTGAGGTTGAAGCAGCTCTGTTACTGTGGTGGTTTGCATGCAACACTACTAGCCTCCTGTATTGCTAATTTCTTTATGTGGAATAGTTGAAATTCACCACTTCAATTTCTGTTTAGACCAAAACCTTCTAACTTATACTGGTAGGCAAGGCAAGCACATGTTTTTTATTTCAAAGGCTAAAGTGAGCTGTCCCTACCTTTATGTAATAGTTAACACCAGGTACTAAGTCAGGTCTTAGTGCAAGTCTACAGCAACAGCTAAACTATAGGCCTTTAGAAACGGAAGAGAGGGGATTCCAGACTTTTGGGATGAGTTATATCAAGAAGGGATAATTCTCCCCACAGACTTTTTTTGTGTATTATTTGAAATTTTACAAAATACTTCTTGAAGTGTTCTTGAATCTGTTTTGCAGCAGAACACAATATCTTTGTGTCACTAGGCACTACTTTTTTTGGAAAGAATTATCTATTTTAAATTTTAATCATTGTAAGTATTTTTCAAATTGCAAATAGTCTAAGATGCAGATTTCAAGCACTAGTTATTTCTTAAAATGCAGTTGAATTATCCTGTTGATAACTAGCATAGTTTGAAGCAGTAAAACACCATACTGTTGCAAGGTTTTATAGTATTAGAAGATTTTGTTATTAGATTTTTACTCTGTCTTTGTAAAAGCAGGATGATTTCTAGCTCTCCATAACCTGGGAGCAGACAGCAGCATTTTTGAATGTAAATAAAATACGGTTACTTAGACTCACTATCACTGAATACATGACTGCTGGGTTTGCGTGGCAAGGTTTTGAGAGTGGGGGGGGCGGCTAGAGGGGTGGCTTCTGTGAGTAGCTGCTAGAAGCTTCCCCTATGTCCAACAGAGCCGATGCCAGCCGGCTCCAAGGCTGAGCCCATCAGTGATAGTGGTAGTGTCTCTGTAGTAACATATTTGAGAAGGGGGAAAAAAAAACCCTGGTCAAGAGCAATTGCAGTCAGAGAGGGGAGTGAGAATATGTAAAAGAAACAACCCTGCAGACACCAAGGTCAGTGAAGAAGGAGGGGGAGGAGGTGCTCCAGGTGCCGGAGCAGAGATTCCCCTGTAGCCTGTGGGGAAGACCATGGTGAGGCAGACTCTCCCCCTGCAGTCCACGGACGTCCACGGTGGAGTAGATATCCACCTGCAGTCCATGGAGGACCCCATGTTGGAGCAGGTGGATACCCGAAGGAGTCTGTGACCGCATGGGAAGCCCACACTGGAGCAGCGTCCTGGCAGGACCTGTGGATCTGTGGAGAGAGGAGCCCACAGAGCAGGTTTTCTGGCAGAACTTGTGACCCTGCAGGGGACCCATGCTGGAGCAGTTTGCTCCTGAAGGACTGCACACCATGGAAGGGACCCATGCTGGAGCAGTTTGTTATGAACGGCAGCCCGTGGGAAGGGCTCATGTTGGAGAAGTTCATGGAGAACTGTCTCCCATGGGAGGGACCCCACGCTGGAGCAGGGGAAGAGTATGAGGAGTCCTCCCCCTGAGGAGGAAGGAGCGGCAGAGGCAACGTGTGATGAACTGACTGCAACCCCATTCCCTGTCCCCTTGTGCTGCTGGTGGGGAGAAGGTGGAGAAAATTGGGAGTAGTTAAGCCCAGGAAGAAAGGAGGGGTGGGGGGAAGGTGTTTTTAAGATCTGATTTTATTTCTCATTATCCTACTCTGATTTGATTGGTAATAAATTGAATTATTTTTTTCCCCAAGTTGAGTCTGCTTTGCCTGTGATGGTAATTGCTGAGTGATCTTCCTGCCCTTATCTCAACCCATGAGCCTTTCATTATATTTTCTCTCCCCTGTCCAGCTGAGGAGGAGTGATAGAATGGCTTTGGTGGGCACCTGGCATCCAGCTAGGGTCGACCCACAACTGTATAACAACATTTTCCTGATGCCTTCCTGTACAAAGCTCTTCAAATACAGAAGGAGATAGTTACCATGTTATGGGTGTGTTTACACTGGATTAGTAGAGACAGTACTTTCTCACTCTAGGTGGATGTTCTTAATTTTTTTATCACTTCTTCCATTTTCCTTTTCCTTTGCATTAGAGAAAAGTGATACTATTCTAGGTATAACAGCATATGGTTGGCTTATTCTACAGGAGACACCCAGCTAATAGATCATATCTAATAAGATTGGTTCACTGACATTGGCTGGACGTTTGAAAGGAAAAACGTTGCACACCATTGATGGCATTTTAGAAGAAAGGCTGTTTTCTGCTCTGGATCAAGGACAAGGATGAATTTCCTTATCTTAGAGTTCTGATTTAAAGAAGGGAGATCTCAAGAGACTGTACTTAAACTCTGCTCTTGTACTGTTTGTAATATTTTGATTAATAGAGTTGACTGACCAAGGACACAGGTGGGCTAAGTGCATTTCCTGATGGTTTTCTTATTGTTTGGATAGCCTGACCTATTTCTTTCATCCTTTTTACTGTGGTTTAAACTTAACTAATTCGATGGCAGTATTGCTTACCAGCAATATATAGGAGTGTATGAGAAGAATGTTGATAACACACTGATGTTTTCAGTTGTTGCTAAGTAGTGTTTATACCAAGTCAAGGATTTTTCAGCTTCTGGTGCCTAGCCAGCAAGAAGGCTGGAGGGGTACAAGAAGTTGGGAGGGGACACAGCCAGGGCAGCTGACCCAAACTGGCCAATGGGGTATTCTACACTGTGTGATGTAACGTCTAGTATATAAACTGGGGGGAGTTGGCCTGGGTGTGGGGGCGAATCACTGCTCGGGAACTAACTGGGCATCGATCTGCGAGCAGTGAGCAATTGCATTGTGCGTCACTTGTTTCGTATATTACAATTCTTTTATTATTTTTATTGTAATTTTAATTAATATTATTATTTTCTTCCTTTCTGTCCTATTAAACTGTCTTTATCAAAACCTAAAAATTTTCATTTTTTTTTTTTTTCCCCAATTCTCTCCCCCATCCCACTGGGGGTGGGGAGAAATGAGTGAGTGGCTGTGTGGTGCTTAGTTGCTGGCTGGTGTTAAGCCACAACAAGGAGCTTTTAAAATTTTTCATTGCTTGGTTGCTTGTACTTAGTCCTTTATATAACAATTTGGGGGAGGGGTGATGGCTGGCTCTTCTATGTATAAAGATGCAAAGAGGGAGTGAAATAATACAAAGCTACATTTGTATGAAAGAAAAATATGTGTAAGGTTGTGAAATTACAGATAACTTAACATCCAACAAAATACTTTTCTAGCACTACAAATTGCAAATGAAGTGTAATATCATTCTGTTTCCTTAATGGAAAGAGTGATACCAGCTTATTGAAGTGAGCCCTCAATATTGCAAGTCTTCAGTTAGTCTTTAAATAGAACAAAGTGAGTCAGACTCAGACAATTATGTTTGGAACAAAGAGATCTGATTACTCAACCAGAGGCCTCTAGCTTTTAACTCAGTACTGTAATTTTGAATCTTGACTTGCAGTGATCACTATAAATATTGCTTCATAGTTCAGTCTTCTAAAAGTCTTGTCAGGAAGCAATTACAAAAGGCCAGCTTCAGACTTGGCATAATTAAATGAAGTGAGTGGAACTATACCAAAGATGCCTTTGGCTCAAGATTACACTGAAGTCTAAAAAATATTAAGTGTTCAACTGTTTCTAATTATCTAACAAGAATAAAATGATGTGTGGACATTTCTATAAACTATTAAGGACTTAAGACTCCTTTAGAAACCCAGAAAGCATCAGTTGAAATAGGGTAAGTATTCTAGTTGGCACAATTTTCCCCTCCATCATTCCTTACATTGTACAGATTTCCACTCCTCTAGCTATTATGACGGGCAGGGGAGATGTAAGCTTCTGTTTTGCAATTGGACTAAAGTTCTCCTAATTTGCCACCAGATTCCTTTATGTCCCTGTACATATCCCATAGTTATCACAGCTTTCAGTATTGCAACACTGCAGTCTTAGAAATCTCGAACAACTGCAGACTGCAGCACTAGGTAACTGCTTGCCAAAGGAGAGAGAATACCACAATTGTCGTCCTATGCACTAGCTACTCCCTATATATACAGGCATAATGAGCCTAGAAGTTGCCTAGGAAATTGGAAGACTAAGGCAACCCTTGAACTCAACATTTGTGGAGTTCATAGATGAGATGTTTCTCCATTTATTTTGCTAGGAGAAGGAGGGAAGGCATGATATAGTAGTATGCTTATAGTATACCTAATGGAGTACGCACAGACAGTGGTTATGATCATATTTTTTGGTAGTAAGAACATAGGGAAACCTGCCTGAAAATCCACAGGCTCATTTGTTTTCGTGACATAATGTAGGCTCTCCTGTTTTCCACTAATCACTCCCTGCCAGAATGAGTGGGTGCGCCAGGGTAATTGCACAGAAGGCTTAAGGATTTATTCAGCCAGAAAGGTGTCAGACCATCTGCAGTGCTTGGTGCCAACTCCCTCAGCAGCGTGACCAGTTTGCACCCTGTTTTGAGGTGCCTTTTACTGCAGGCTATTCAGGGCATCAGCTGAAAGATACTGGTTGATGTTGTGCTTCCAGGAGCAAAAAACCATGGGTACACTTAACCACAGCTCCTAAGTGCCTCTGTGAAACTGCCAAAATGCAAAGACCACTTTGTGAACTAGGGACTAAGGGCATGGAAAGTAGGGTATAATGAACGTGGTAACCAGCAGACTGAGTAGATTATAGGAGCTATCCATGAGTGACCAAGAGCAAGAAGCAATTGAGTTTTATTAGACTTTTTAGGGTTTCAAAACTCTGGTAGAATATTTGGTGTGGGTTATGCTTTCATTCTGTGCATGCTTTTAATTTGAAAACTTACTGTTTCCTGGTGGTAATATAATTATATCTAATGAGAAGTAAAAATTGAAAGCACACATTGTGTGGGGAAGATTAATTGCATGAAAGATTAACAAAGGCCATTATAAATGAGAAGGATAGCGTGGCAGGAATTTCTTGGATTAAGCAGTTAAATATTCTCAGTATAACTCTTAATTGTAGGGTATTCACTGTTTCTGGAAATATGGTATACATGAGTGTAGCTTTTCCTCAGAGAAGCCTTGAAAATATCTTGATGATGCTTTACCAGCTGGCCTTATATCCATATATTAATAGGCCATCAATTTAAAAATGGATCTAAGTCTTAGCATGAGTGTATCTGCTTAATTTCTTTGGTCATGTGGACAAGTTTCAAGGAAGCACATGTGGCTATATAGTTATACTTTAATTATCATAGACTTTGATGCTTTGTAAGCTGTATCAGAAATGAATATGAGGTGGCGTGGCAGCAATGAAATTTTGGAGGGTGGATTGTTACATGAAGTAAGAAGGAAGCAAATATATAGCTTCACAGTAATGTAAACATGCAACCTGTGCAAGAAAGTTATGACAAATACAGCTACTCTTCTCCTCTTGATTGTTCATTTATAAGCTTATCTTGCTTAGGGTTTTATATGCAATTTAATCCAGTAGTATTTTTCTTAATTTCTCTAGTTCTTAAAACACAGAAAACATCTAGTGAACAATATAGTGGAAAATAAATGCTGAATCATCTACTAAACACTGAAGTTAGAACTTTTTCTGCTGCTCACATGTGCAAGACAGTGTAACTGCTCAAAACTTGTATTTTGCCTATATGAATACATGCCTGGATATTGGAGTGAGGTCCAAATTCCATTTACTAATCTTACTATTCTAAGCATCAGGAAATAATAAAGATATGAGTTTTCCAGTGGATGTTAGTATTGATGTCCTTGTCTACTTTTCTTCTAATTTTTATTATATTGCTGCAAAACCCACTTGATGAGAATGGGAATCAACAGTATAACCCTTATTTTTTGCAAACTGAGAACAATCTTTTAGTATCTATGAAAGATAAGGAAATACTGCTACTCACATTTACATGTGGGGAATTGATGTGCCACTATTTATTCTTGTAATTCCACCTGTCTCCAAAAAAAGTTCTGAAAACCCTCACAAGTTGCCTAAGCTGCTGTACATGCTTCCAGGCACCTATGGTTTTGCTTATGTGTGTATTCAGGTGTTCCTGTGTCCTGATACAGCTGAACCTCTCTCATAAGATGCCAAAGTCTCCTCCTCAAGAGGTCTGAAAGGCTGCATGAATTTACAGAGCAGCCTCTCTCATTGCAGGATTAGACACTAGTTCCTTTAAAAAGGTCCATAAAGAACCTTTTACATCACTGTGAACAGCTTTTTAGCCTCAGAAAAAAGGCCCTTGATACTGTCTTAAATATGATTGGAAGCCTTTGGAGCACTTCTGATTGAGATTTTTGGAAGACTTCGGCACTGTTTTCCCTAGCTCCTGGGTTCAATGAGACTTATGAAAAAGACTGCTATCAACCTATTCAGACATTGGCAGTTTGTGCAGCATGTGTAGGAACAGTTGCAGCTACCTAGGGAATTTCTGTCCAAGCAAAGAAGCACGCAGGTATTTTAATTGCTTGGACTCATGGGTTTGAACAATTTACATTGCAACACTTGGCCAAGTTACCATTTTCTGGCTTGTCATCAGCTGCACAGCTCACTGAGTTTCTTCTGAACTCCCATAATTTGCAGTCTGACATACTATGGTAAACCATAACTCATGTTGTGTATGGCCCATAAACACATGCTTTATTTCAAACACTTGACTAATCCTATCCTGCAGCAAAGCGGTCATCTCCTTGAAGTTAGTGGGAGTTGAGAACAGAATTAAGATAAAATGTGTACTTGAGTGCATTGCTAAAGCAGTACTCAAAAGAGCTCCTTTTGTGTAGTCATTTTTGTGAGGCATACAACCTGCTACATTCCATTTCAATAATCCCATTTTGTTGATAAACTTGTATAATTATTCTCAGGTGTAAATTTTCATAGCTCAGAAATGTGTTGGTTTAAAAATCAAAATGTAGTAGTTAGCACTGGATTCATAATGAGTGGTGGGAAGATGGAAGGGGAAAAAATAAATAACTTATTCTTACTTCAATAAACGCGAAGCAATCCTTGCATTTATATTGTCAGCTTTAGCTAATTTGTACATAAAAACATTCTAGAAGGTGTACGTAGCACTTTCAGCCTCTTTAAGTTAGGATTTCTTAACTTTTTTATTTATGAATATGTGCTGGTTTTGGCTGGGATAGAGTTAGTTTCCTTCATAGTAGCTAATATGGCACTGTGTTTTGGATTTGTGCTGAAAACGGTGTTGACAACAGAGGGATGTTTTCATTATTACTGAGCAGTACTTATACAGAGCCAAGGTCTTTTCTGCTTCTCACCCCACCCCACCAGTGAGGAGGCTGGGGGTGCACAACAAGTTGGGAGGGGACACAGCCAGGACAGCTGGCCCCAACTGACCAAAGGGATATCCCAGACCATATGGTGTCATGCCCAGTATATAAAGTTGGGGGAAGAAGGAGGAAGAGGGGAATGCTTTGAGTGATGGTGTTTGTCTTCCCAAGCAACTGTTACACATGACGGAGCCCTGCTTTCCTGGAGATGGCTGAACACCTGCCTGCTGATGGGAAGTAGTGAATGAATTCCTTGTTTTGCTTTGCTTGTGTGTGAGGCTTTTGCTTTACCTATTAAGCTGTGTTTATTTCAACCCACAAGCTTTCTCATTTTTACTGTTCCGATTCTCTCCTCCATCCCTCTGGAGGGGAGCAAGCGAGCAGCTGCGTGGTGCTTAGTTGCCGGCTGGAGTTAAACCACGACAGAATAAAATTATTATCTCCATGTTTTTTTAACATACAGCTATGATTTTTTTGTTGTTTCCTTTTGTTTTGATTTTTACACCCATTGATAGCATATGTTGTATGTGGAAACTGAAACCAGTTTGGAGACAACACTAGCACTTCTGTATGACTAATATATTTAAATATTAGATACTGAAATATCAGTACTACAATATGTTTGTAAAGACTAGAATGAGAAAATATAGCTCTTAGAATAGTGTTAAACGTATAATTAACTTAAGCTAGATTCAACACCAATGATTTAACTTGCAATAAGTACTGACCTGCTGCAGTAGCCTGATACAGGTATACTTGGTTATCCTGTTCAATATTCTTTGTTCCATGCAGAACTGATGACATTTAGAATATCTGTGCACATATGAACATAGTTGAATTAATAATGTAATTGACCAATTAGTTTCCTTAGTTTCATTGAATTCCAGTTCTTAAAAAAAGTTTCTCAAATTTATAATGATTTTTTGCTAATTTACTAAATAAAACCACTTAGGTGAAATTCTGTATGCCATTCATTTGGTGAGATCTGTCAGGAAAAAATACATATTTCTATTAATTTTATATATGCATATATATATATATATATATATATATGTAAATAAAGAAGGCATGCAGAATAGGCTTAAGGCTTACATATGGTCACTAAAGACTGCCTGGAGAAGATTTAAGCCAAAACAAAAAGGGCGTTTCTCTAAAGTAAGAGGCAAATCAAGAAAATAGTGCTCATTTAGTACATAATACAGAGTGCCTTCAAGATCCATAAGATGAATGACCCCAGGTATGTTATTTGGCTGCCTTTTCTGATTAAGTCCATGGATCATTCCACTTCAAGCTGAAGTTAATGGAGTTGGAATGAACCTTTGTTTAGAGTTCTCATAATTAAAGCGCTATTACACAGTTTTTGCTGTTAAGTGTTTAGTTGAAAATGGTCTCCTTGGCAATCACGGCTTCAGTGGAGACCCATTTTTGGCAGCCTAAACATAAGACATTTAATGTTTTTGAACATTACTTCCACAGGTCTGTTTCCAAAAGATGACTTTCAAATGGAATTAAATTTGGACTTGAGGCCCAAACTGTGCCAGATTATAAAATGATTCCTTCTAAGTGGGAGTGTTGTGAAGACATGGCTACCATACTCTAGTTGGCTTGCGGTTCTCAAAGGCTGTAAGCTAAATGAACACAATTTTCATCTTGGCAATTAATGAACTACAGTGAAAGCAATATGTTATTATTATTGGCGATAAAAAAATAGAAACCAGCTATTAGTGTCTGGCTAGATTTACATTGACCTAGAAGCAAGAGAAAATAATGACACTGTAAAGTAAGGCTACTACACGTTTTAATTTAATTCAAATAGAAGTTACCATAAATTAACACAGTTTCTTATGAAATGTTGATCTTTGTAGGTTCAGTTTTCATCTAAAGATTTGCATCCTTTGGTGAATTTCAGATAGAAGACTAGTTGTACTTCTAAATATGGGATTTAACGTACATAAAAAAATGTAGCTGTGCCAGTGCTTTACACTCTACTCAGTTACAGCAGTCACTGACATTGTAGAGGCGTAACTGAAGATGAGTTTTTGAACGCTCTGTATTCTCTTTATGCAATGCAAATTTCATACCACAGGTACTGGCTCTGGGTTTCCAGGGCACTGAAAGGAAAATCTAAAGGTCTGAAATGAAGACGTGAGCCAGCAATGACCATCTGAATTGAGCGGGTTCTCTGTTGGTGCAGCAATTAGAGTGTGGTATCCATCAGGTTAGTCTTAGTCAACTAATCATTTTTCAAAGACACACTAAAACTTCTTGTTACCAACTCCTCATCAGAGTAGCCGTCTGTACTCTGTTACTAACAAACTCCATAACAGATCTCCATGTCATGCTGTGACAACCATAAAGTGAATTTGCTGTTAAATATTCTTCCTTCTTACTCTTAAACCTTGATCAGTGACTTCTTGGCTTTGAATTGTGATACCATCTCTGGCGCAAACTGGATCATTTAGCAAACAGCCAGATAACTGAGTGTTCAGGAGTAGCCATGTGTGTAGCCATGTGTTGCTGAGGATTTATACAGCCATGAACATTTGTGTAACGCCAAGTCCCTCTCCACACTGCTGACCTGACCAAATTTTGTTTTCACATTAACTTTGTCATCTTTGTTTAAATCTCCATTTATATCTTTGCACATTGAAAATTTGTTCCAATCCTTATTTTATTGCTTATAAATCAGAAAAGGATTAGCAGGAGAGAAAACGGAGTGTGGGAAGCCAATAGCACAATTTTAGGTCATATACACTTCCCTGTCTCATAGGATAAAGAAAAAGCTTATAGCAGTTTTCTGATGTTTTGCCTCAGTGGCAAAAGAATTGTGAGGGTCATTAAGCAAAATTACTCAATACTGTGTAACAAAGGAAATTTCAATGTTCCCCTTGTTATGAAGACAAGAATTGTCATTTAGGAGATGGAAGGAATTATAGCCAAACAGTTTAGCCCTCTGTTGTCATTATGTAAAGGATAGTAATGCTAAGGATTTCTGGCAGATTCTGTACAGTGCTGTAAGGAATATTGCTGCAGCCAATGCATCCATAGGAAACAAGTACAATGTGACTGCATGAGAAGGAAGGATGGGGAAAGAGGTTATAAAAAGCAGTTGTCACAACTTTTTTTGCCTAAGCAGTTGATAGATGTGTAACTCTTCTCAGCAAGATAAATTTTACAACAGGTGTATATAACTAGCAGTTCTAGTCTTCCCATTACTTTTCTCCATCTGCCACCATCTTCAGATACCCTGTGTGGTAAGAGAAATGAAAATCCTGTAAAACAAGTAACATGGGAGAAATGACTTTCTGAATTGTATGAAATTTTTCATTTGTTAAAGGAAAGCTCTATTGTAATCATTACACAGCATACAGAAAATAATCTGCTCCTGATGCTTGCTCTATGCTATCTGAGCTTTTATGATTACTAAACAAGTATGAGAAGCCTTTTTTATACTGCATTAGTTACACAGTAGAAAGTGTTACAATAGCACTGATAGTCTGTTTCCCAGGTGACAATTCTTCACATTGGTTAGCAGAGAAGACAGTGATTTCTCTGTAGTAAAATTAGCAGAACTGAAAGTATTCTGGTAAACGTTACCTTTAAAAGTTACCGTTAAAATGACATATAATTAGTAGCCTTGGAAAATGCCATCCTTAACATAGAAAATGAGTTATCTGAAATCATGTAAATGAAAGATTCTTCTGGGGACATCCTTGTCCTTTAGTGAAAAGCACCAAAAAAAAAAAAAACCAACCCAAAAAACCAAAAATCAATGTCTTTAGAAAAAACAAATGCATTAAAAATCTGACAGCAGTCTAGTACTGGAAAAGAGGGGAAATTTAGGAGAGTAAACTTGTTACTAAAAATATTTAAAACAATAGTTTTAAAAATAGTAGTCCAAAAGCATAACAAACATGGAAATTATAATTACCATAGTCAGTAATTCTTATGGGTTTTATTAGTTATTATTAGATATGCTGCCTCTGTATCACTGATGGTAAATAAAGTAAGAACATGGAAGAGCACAGCTATTCTCTGGTTATGGCAACATCATATGCCAACATTAAAAGTGGAAAAGAAGAAAAATCTTTGTAGGTAGAACACTAAATTTTTCAGTAATTCCATTGGTTTTTAAATGGAGAATAGCAAAGTGGATTAATAAATATACCTAAACAGAGACCTCTTTTTGAGTAAGATCTTAATTTTAGCTTCAGGCTAAGAAATGGAAAACTTTGAGTCATGCATGGTTCTTGATAATAAAATTTAAGAATTTAATAAAAGCTAACTAATGCTTATAGGTGTCTCTGTGCTACCAGCTGTCATTGTACCTACTGCAAAACTGACAATACCCTTGTGGACTCCTGCAGTCTATTCCGAGTCTGTTTTGAGTCCACTTTTATGCTAAAATGTTTCTTCTAAGCAATGTAGCTGATATTTCTTTACTTTTTTAAATGTTTTAAGTAAACACCACAAACATTTGGTTAGAAACTCAATTATAGTAAATTGTTTCTATGAAACAACTGGACAAGATGATTTTATGAAATTATAAAATAAATATATTGATCAGTTACACAATTAAATGAGACATTGAAGAGTTATATTACTGCAAATGTTCCAAAGAGTTTATTAATTCAGAATGCAACAAAGGTATTTATAGGGATTGTTTAAAAATGAAGGTCCTAAGTGCTTTGGAACTATAGTGCCTAAAAACATTGCTTCAAAGATAGATGCTACAATATTTTTTAAGTTGAAATGCTGAAAGTGGAAAACTATGATGTAAAATGTTTTAAGTGTGCAAAAATTTTTTACTGCTGTGTCACTATTGATATTTTACCAGAATTACTTTTCCTTTCTTTTTTTTGGGGGGGGCGGTGGGGTGTCTTTCACTCTTTTCCTTTTCTCCTTTGTAATACCTTTATGACGTCTAAGTGTTGCAGCCTACTGCAAACATTGTTTTTTAATAAACCATAATCTTGCCTCTTCATACAACAAGCAGTAATAAACAGATTCCTACTGTTGTGCGAGAACTGACAGAATGCCACTTAACACAGAGATATCACATAGAGATACTGACTCTTGTACCAAAAACAATATGATGATATTAGCACTGTAACATGTGCTTTGTGAGTAAAACTATTAAACTTTGCCTCTCATCACAGGTAAATAATTTAAGCACAGGACAGTCCTAGTATGTCTATACAGATCTTCATTCTGGAAATAACTCAACTGCCACTATTTTGTTTTCTCCTTTGTTGTGAGGACATGTCCAGAACTTAAGATGGTAAGTAATTAATTTAAATGTGCTGAAACTAACAGAGGACACAGGAGGAGAAAGAAGGCAGAGAGAGAGAATGCCTGGGATGGCAAAGCAGGCTAAGTCCGTACTTTGTTGACAATTTGAAATTGCCACCATCCTTATGATCATGTAGTAGCTGCCAGCTTTCTAACTCTTAGATGCAAACTTTATGGCCTTTCTAGTTGCACTCGCCCAACTATAAGATGAAATTAATGATGTGTACATAAAACATTTGGTTTTGTTTATTAATATTTCACAAGTATATTCCTCTTGTTAGATGATGTGTGTTACAGGAATCACAGGTATCTGATATTGCTTTAAAGTTTTCCTAGCTGTAGTAGCTTTAATGAGAAGTAAAGTGTAATGAACTTTNTAATGAACTTTAAAGAACACAAAAGATTGCCAAATGCTTTGCAGGGTTTTTTTTTTCCCTAACAAAAAGTAAAAGTGACAGTGTCACTGATTAGATACCAGGTGACAGTGTTCATGTAACATAATTGCAGTAGCAGATAAAGACAAGTCAGGGTCTGGTCTCCAAAATGTAACTTTATGCATTCAGTAAGAAATGGTCCCAGTGCAAGCCTAGAATGAACACAAGAACAGAGCCAAAAAAGAACAGGA
>VYZV01005530.1:78407-89334 GCA_013401275.1 Pandion haliaetus | reverse complement strand
CATGGGCTTCATCTCATCTCCAGCTATCCTCATATAACTCAGCAGTGAGCATGTCCTCGCCCCGCACAGGATATGAGTTGTTATAGCTCCCAGGCATGTAACTATGACTCTTTAACTTGAGCAATTTACTCTACAGGCCATCAGCTTGGTTGGCCAAGCATATGGCTGTTAGCTACACTATTCACTGAGATGTAGAGCTGTTCCCCACAGCATGCTGGGGATATTCCGCTTTCTACTCAAGCCTCCTAAATCTTGCTAAGCAGAATACATTCCATTTGTTCAAGGAGACAGAGAGCTCATCCTCTGGCCATCAAGGGATCCTTCATCCTGTTGACTCTATACAATTCAAGTGTCCTAGTAGATCCTGCAGCAGACTGATTTGTCTCAGAAGCAGCTCTACTGTTTTCACTAAAAATATCCCCAACAAAATCCAGTCAAATATTAACAAAAAATTCTTCAGCAATTATTTCAATTTGGCAAAATTATAAGCAACTGACAGCTCCCCCACTCCCCTTTTTAAACAGTTGGAAGGTCTTCAATAATAACAGTAACTCTTGGTTCCCTGTGTAATAAAACCAGATTTTCTTTCTGCACCACATATAATATACTGTAGATCTTCCTGCTCCTTCATACTAAACTGTGCGTCATTCATTTTTTTAATCTCTTGGGGTTTTTTTGGGGGGGAGGGCCTTTTTTGTTGTTTTTTTTCCCCCCAATTATTTTAAACTGTTTCTTTGGAGCTCTCCTAAATTGCAATTTCACTGGAAGGTATACCAATATTTTTTTTTTAATTTTACCTAGTCCTAATCTTATTCTTAATTTAGTTCACATGCAGTTTGAGCTTCAGTAGTTAATAGAGGGTGTACTCTATAAAGAGGTGTACTTCTGACACTTGGTGAATACTTTGCACCTGGCTTCCCTCTATAAAGCATGCACACAAAAGGTTGAGTGAACTTAAAATGACTTGATATGTCTGTGCTTAAATCCATGGTTAGGCTGCTAAAGAAAAGTGTCTTGAGGCTTCCAAGGACTAAACTGTAGGCACCTAAGTTTGCACATTAGCATGGGTAATAATGTGTAGTTTATTTCTCAGAAAATGTCAGTATAAATAAGTAATATTTAAAAAACGTATGGCATGAGGCTAAACAAAGATCTGGGGAAAAAATTCAGCAATCTGGCAAAGGTTCAAACTTGACAAAGAGAAGTCAGCATTTCCCATCAGCTGGTTAATTTTGGTTCACAAAATCATAATTCACATATTTTTGTAAATTGTATTAATCACAACAATTTTTTCCAGGCAGTTTAGATAGTAACATCTAAGTAAGATTGTATTTTTCAGAGAACTCCAAAAAGTTTCTGTAGGACCAGCCGCACTAGAAGTTGATTATATTTACATTGTCATTATATGTATCATAGACAATTTGTTTAGCTAGATTACATTTCTGAACAATCTGCAAGGCAGTTCAGAGCAACTAAAAAAATGACCACATAGAACCAAAACAAAACAAATTTCTGGTGTTCAAAGTACACATATGTTAAAAATGAAGGTACACCTCTTTTATGCATACTTCCGATTATACATAGCAAAAACCCCGATGGTTTCAGGAAAGAGCATACCATCAGCTTGAATTTTTTTTTTTTCCACCTCTAAAAACAGTCTCAAGCATTAACTACTCTATTAATTTTTGTCTCCTTCCTTTTATTTATTAAAACATTCTGGATAGAGATTAATTTTACTTGCTCCATGTTTACTGTTGTTTTAATTGCTAACAGACAAAAAACTGCAAGAGCTTTGTCAAGTGAATTGAGGCATAACACAGTTTAGCCATAGATTTGTAAAAACAAAAAAGCCAAATACTACTTCATACAATTAATTTCCAACTACTGTTTCTGAAAATCTCTGCAGTGCCCTTTCAGCAACTGCACATTCAAGAAGCTATTTCTCTTCCTTGAGCAATCAGAGAATACCACTGCCACAAAGTTTTGCTCTGTGAGGGCAAGGCTGCTTTCTGCAGTTATGTCAACAAATAAGTGTTGTTCTTCAAATGCTGACCTTTAAAAAGTGCATTATTAAAACTAATACATTCTCTTACAGAGACTGTAGAGCAAGCAGGAATGAGCCTTCTCTTTACTAGAAGGGATACCATTGCACTTCACCCAAAGCTTCCAAACTTTGTGAAAGCGCCAATTTTTCGTATTTAAAACCCATTCTGCGCTAGCCTTGTTTGCCATGCCTGGGTAGGCGGATCTGCACTAAGGAGCAGGTTTTATCCCATTCCCAGATGAGCTGAGTAGCACAGCTGGTTGAAGACAGTTAATTGCTCTTCATGATGATTAGAATGTTGTTAAGGTTTTCTCAGAGGGAGAGAAAAGAACATGCATGTGGTTTGAAAGGTCATGGTGGAAACAAGATATAGCAGGCACAAGACAGTGTTATATTGACAAGTGTTTATCATAAGAAAACACACTCAGCGTTAAAACCTGCTAGCTCTTCCAATTGATGATAGTGTAATATAGTTTCATAAAAAAAAATTACGTCCTTTGTAAAATCACATTGGTTTTTTTTCTTCTGCGGAAGTTTGCCATTTTTGTGGTTTAAAAGCAATGCAAATACGCTAGAAAGCTCTTAAAAAACCCAACCAGTCTGCCACCCTCATTAATTTGCTTCTGAAAGTGAATGTGTTATATTTTCTAAACTATTTTGACTATATACATAGGAACCACATACATGTTGTATTTTATTTCCATTTTATTATACACAGTCATTAGTAAGTCTCACACTACTGATTTAGCCATGGATTATGCTTTATAAAAAGGACTTGTTCAAACTGCCTGAACTAACCTTGAAAGATGGGCTGAATTCAATGTCCTCTTCAATATCCAGGCACACCAGTCTGTCCAGTACAAGAACTGGACAATAGCACTTGTGTGACCTGATGGATACCTGCAGATCAATGGAGTTCAACTCCAGAACAGGTGCGGTACAAACGATTAATGTAATTGAGAGGGAAGATATATATATTATTAAGCCATATACAGTGAAGGGGTAACTTCTGTAAATAGGCAGGGGCTCTTCATCCCATTTGACCATCCTATACATTAACAATAGCTGGTCATTCTATTCTTGCCAGAAGTTTATGGTGGATCACATCTGCTTTTTCTCCAGGATACCATGGAATCCAGTAAAATAACACAGTGTTTTGTTCTTTCACTCTGGCTGGCCAATAATTTCCAGTGAATATGAAAAGGAAATTCAAGGTCATCCTTTCAAGGACGCTTGCTCAGTCATGCCTGTTTTAATTGCTCTTGATTTCCTTTGTCTCCAGATACAAGTATTTACTGAACAGCTTTATCTATTTCGTCCTGAAGCTTTCCCTTAGTCTGGTCAAGTTTTTTTACTCAGCACTAACATTTCTAAGTTCTGCCATTCCTGTATTTCTGGAAGGTTGTTCAGAAATAATTCTGAAGAATCCATACACTATAGCATGAGCCCAAAAGAGACACCTTTGTATACTGTTTCCAATCTTCTCAGGCTTTACTCTCTCATGACTGGCACTTCAAGAAAAAACACCTGTTTCCTGTGGCTACTTGTGCTGTTAACACCTCTGAAAAAATCAGGCCATTTGTACTTAGTGATATTACTCAAAAGATGGAAATTAGAAGGTGTTGGTGCATAACCTTTAGGTTACCTTGATGGGAGAGGTGAATATCTGAAAAATATAGAAATGTAATATTTCTGGGTCTTGTTTGAGACTTTGCTAGTTTTTTGGTTGTGTTTTGTGGTTTTTTATTAAATTTTTTGAACAACTAATCTTTTTTCAAGGCAATGATTGTATTTCAGGGATAGCATTTTCAAAGAACTCACCTTAATTGCTGCCATGTATTCCAAATGCACCATTGGATTCCATTTTGATTTAGTGAAACTTTACTTCAAAAGAAAAGCTGCGAAGTTCCTTTGCCATACATGTATTTAAAGACCTGCAGGTGTTAGGACTACAAATTGTGATGTTCTGCTGTGGGAGAAAATATAGAGAAAACTACTGATGATACATCACATAAAAAATCCTAATCATAATAGTTCAAAGTGGGATGGAGTTCAAAATACAGTCATTTGCATTAAAAAAAAAAACAACCAACAATGCTATATAGCCTATCTCTTATATAAATTATTAATTATGTTGGTTTAGCTGTTGAACTGAAAAATTAAGTTTGAGAGAATAAGTGACTCCACTTAAACTGATTTAAAAACACAGAAACAATTTTTTTCTTTGTCATCAAAACAAAGAAGCAATAATTTCTGTAAGAAAAATGTTCCACAGACTCAAAACCATTTGATTTTGGGATCTTGTAACAAAAACAAAAAGCAAGTGAAAATTCAGATATGCTTCATGGAAGTTTTGATGGATAACCTGCAGGTCCATATATACACCGACCTCCTTGTCTTGGCTTCTCAATCTAGCTCAGGTTAGGGAGGTACCATGAGGGTTTTTTTCAGCCAATGTTTCAGAAAATCAAAATTGAATCTACTTTGGGGCAGGTTTGTCTTCCATACCTTTTCTCCCCACTGCTAAACTGAATTCATACAACTTGGCCTTCAAGTCCCAAGTCTTTTTCCTTCTAGCAGTGTGTTGAAGAAATTATGCTACTAGTTCTAAAAACACTGAGTTCAACAGGTCAAATTCATCCCTAGGGTGACTTTGACTTCAGTGAGAATGCTGCAGGGAGGCATTTGGCTCAGTGGGTCTCCCATGTTTACTAATCATGGGAGCAGTAGCAGTCCTCTCCATTTGAGAAGTGCTGTGCAGAACTTTCATTACAAAATAACAAAGTGCAGCTAACTCAGCTCTGAATTTAGTTATGGCTTCATTAAAATTTTGCAAAGTTTCTGACTGAGCATGAATTTTTATGGTTGATGCTTTATGGATTCAGCTTAGTTTCAGTGTGTGTTTTAATCCTAGACTCACAGTGAAATACAAAGAAATGCAAATGGCAAACAAACTTCGATATAAATGCCAACAAGACAAATGCTTGAGATTTTTTCAGTTCTAATGCTGCTAACACTGACCTCATCCCACATAACAGTGATTTTTAACCAGATCCTGCTTTCCTTCCTCACTGGATGGAGAAGGGGAGGTTGGTTATCTAAATGAAAATGCCTAGGTTAGGAAGGCATGTTCTTATGTAATTCAAAAGTAAAACATTTTGGTGAATACTAAGCACACTTAAGCTAGGAATTAATTTCTGTTGTGATGCCCTGAATCATGAGTGCCCATAGAGGCACCTCCCCTCTGTCCAGTAACTGCGTTTGCAGAGCACTGGAGCTGCAGTCTACAGTACATTGTGCAGTCCCGGTCCCCACGTATACCCTAGTCACATCCAGACTTGGAGATAGACCTGCATAGACAGAGTCTGCCCATACACCTGTGTTCCCTTGGGATGCATGGGGAGCCACAGAGGCAGGAGCACTGTGCCCATACCAGGACTCCTCACCTCAAGAAGATTAGGAACTGAGGTCAGGTCTGTAATGTACACTGCAGAGTTGTGCCTTGCAATCAAGAAAAAACTATTTCAGTCTCCAGGAAGTATAAGGCATTGAGGCACCTAACATTATGTTGTGTGGATACTCCATACTGTATATAGTACTACTCAGGGAGCATGAGGATGACAGGAGGTAGCACTTTGGCATATCAGCAGACCCCAGCACATTCTGTACATCACACCACAAAGACTCTGCTTTGCCTCTGAAACTTTTTTATATTCAGAGAGGCCATTTGACTCCACTAAAGTGATTTCATCAATTGACTGGTTTTTAGTAAAGCAACATAGAACCTACTTCATAATTACGTTACATATATATTTGTGTATTTACACACATGTATATATGTGTGTGTGTGCATATATAGTAAGAGTTGGTGTCTCAAAAAACTCCTTTTCAAATAAAATCTACAAACAAATATTTTACATTTTCATCAGATCTTGTTAATACTTCTGAGGCTCTGCCTGAAGAACATTTTAACTTTACCTGAGATTCCTTGACTGTCTAAAGAAGTTTAATAATGTGCAAGAACAAATCTTGCTACTAACACAGGACTACATGCATGAATTTTCTAACCTGCTATTTCTTGTTGAAACTAACAAGTAACCTCAACAGACTATCAAGGACATTGCACAGAAATAAGAGATCCATATTTCTTGAAATCATTGTAATAGTCTGGAACTGTCCTGTATCTTTAGGATGGTTCCTCATTTCAGTGTCAGCTTACTGCTCGCCAGGGATCCTCCATCCGACCTTTCCTTTTGTGCTGGGGAATGTATATGTATGCAGTTCCTCCGGGAAGGAATCAATAGGAGGTTGCAGACGATGTTTGCTACAGGGGAGAGCATCCTATCCTGTGGGACTTCTTCAGCACAGCACTTACTCTTCTGTTTTAAAGAAGTAGGCATGGAGCGGGTTCCAGTTGGTTTAGTGCACTTTCGGTTGTGTTTCTATCTGCTGTGGTCTTATTCTCCAGAGGCAAAAGCAAAGCTAAATTCAAGCCAAACACTGTGCCTTGTGCACTCTCTTTTCTCCACCCTGAAGCCAAACCAGGAGCCTCAGGAGAGCTATATCGGTAAACTTTACATGCTGTGCATGCCCTTGGCAGGGATACGTAACTCTGGAGGGGACTGACTCAACCAAAACAGCAATGGCCTAAATGTTTGCCTTAAAGACAACATAGAGTTAACCACAGCAGCAGAGTATTTGAGAACACTTTAATTGTTGCCTAGCAAAAGGCTGTGCTACTTGAGAAAAGGTATGTAATCGATAGTGTAGCACCTGCATCATATTTTGCTTTCAGGAAGCCAATTCTGACACACCAACGGTGTAAAAATCCAGCAGATATTTGGCAGGGAACACTCATTCAAAATTGGAAATGATAGTAAACAGCCAGCAGTTTAATTTCTCACTTTGTGTGTTGGGAGGGGGACAGCAGGCACTAGGAATTGCTGTGTAGCTCAAGAGCTATAACATCCTGACTGGCACCGACAAATGCCAGAGCCTCCATGGGGTCGGGAGGTTGTCACTGGCCATGGATTGTGTGTGGAAGACTCTCAGACGCTAACAAAATTGCACACAGCCTAAACTTTTCAGCTAGATAACTGATGTATTTGCTAGAGATTTCAAGCAAGTTGTTGCTGTTGATCATGTATTCAGCATGAAGCCATATTTAAAATAGGAATGCATCTCATTTCTACTGCAGGTATGATTCCAGCAAAGCCATCGTGGTGACAGCAAGGTGTCAGGATGTTCTTTTGTAATTGTCAAAAGTCATACCTAGTTCTCTTTGTATTGAAATAATGCAAGCAGCACTGGCTGTGCTGACAGAACAGCATCTCAGATGGTAGCACCATTACTACTGAAGGCACAGTCACTTGGAATCTCTTGTATGTGTACAATTTTTTGTAATTTAAGAAAACAAACATTAAAAAATGGCCAGTTCTAACATCATCACTGAGGTTTTATGCAGGGATATGGCAAAGGCTGTACAATCTCATTCAGCTGAGCCACCTGCTAAAATCACAGGGGATTCCCAAACTGGCTTTCCAGAGCAGCCTACACTGGTCCCACCTTTGCCACCTCTCTGCTGGGACAGTCAGACAGGCACCGTCCCTCTCCCCTGCTGGCACCAGCTCCTGCTGGGGGTCCTACCTCATACCTCCCCCTTGGGTGCTCTCCCAGCTCAATCCCAAAGCTAGCAAAGTTCAGCCACACATCCTAGGTACCTGATAGGCATTTAGTATTAGTTAATGGCCACATGTAGTAGATCTGACTCTAATCCTGCTTACACCAGCAACTACAGCATTGCAGAGTTATTTTGGACTTGCAAATCCTGTATATATGCTCCAAATGAGTTGATACAATTTTGAGTTTACTGTGTTTTCTTCACTGAAAAAATTCAACTGTAGCGTTACACTAGCGATGAGGTTAGAAGGGATGGGTTGGTTTTCCTTTTCACTCTGATGCATGCTACAGTATTGTAATATCATAATGTAGACAGCCCACCCTGTGGTTTCTGTGCCCACTGAGATCCTCACATTCCTACTTCACACCAGAAAATCAGGAGGCTGCTAGGACTCAGAGACAGTCCTGTATTCCTGCCTCAGAAAACTGTGATTTATTAGGGAGTCAAGAATAATGCATGGGCCACAGTTCTTGCACCAAGTTTACTAGTATAAATATATATTAGTGCAAGTGAAAATCTTGGATTTTCTCTCAGCCAGACTGTAAGAATAACAACCTCATAAATGTTTATTTGCATCCAAACAAAGCCACCGTTCAAAGCTGATATTTTAAACCAATTTCTAGAACCTCTGGTTTATAGCTAATTTTCAATTCTTTCAATAATTGTTCTCCTTTTAAGTAGAACACTTCGATTAAAGTATTCCTTGACTCAGTAAAAATCTGAGGTATATGACATAATCAATGGTCCAATTGTCAGAGCATATCTCCAGAGTTCATGGCCAACAACGAACATGATATGAATCAGTGGCAAAGAACAGTATATATTATACACAGGGAACTCCAGAAACACAAAATCCTTCTAACACATAGTCAATAACCAAAACCACAGCACATCATTGACAACTACGGTACTGGAAGTTCCCTATACAAATTCAACTCAACTGTGAATTTTACTTACAATGTAAATGCAGATTTTTGGTTAAAATTCTTAACATTTATCAAGTCAGAGAAAAGACCATAGGGAGGAAATTAAGAGTGTTTTTAACCAGATATTTCTTACTCGTTATGCTGTGGGCATAACTGGTAATTTCAGTGACAATGAACAAGTTGCACAATAAAAAATATTTGATTAGCTGTGCCATCCATGAAAAAGAAGAGATGGCTCCACTTCAGCCAGAACTTTGAGCAGACAGCAATCTACAAAACAGAACCAGAATGGTTCATTTTCAAGCACATCTTTGTAAAGCTTCAGAACATACAATTTAAAACACAAATAGCGTAAAAGCCTTTGAAAAGCATGTCTCAGGGAGATGATGGAAGAGTGGAGAGATATGTCAGCAAATACTGCAACAGGCTGACACAACACTAATCCTCCCCTAGATTCCAAAAGTCACAGGTCTTCCTAAAGTAGAACTTCAACCTAAATTATTTAAACCCACTTGCCAGTGAAGCTTTGCTAGATGTATATGGATGAGCAAAAAGAGTCCACATTTGCTTATGCCCAGTTCAAGTGAGAAATGGAGAAATGAACCATATGTCTGAGCACAAAGAATTGTACAAAGATGCTCAGTAGCACAACTGTCACAGTTGTCTCCAGCATCCTGGAGAGCAGTTACATTTTACTGCATCTTACCTTGCACCTAAATAATGTAGGTCAGGTTCTCTAGTGTTCAAAGAAATTATCAGAAAATGACTGACTGGTGTTTTATCACATTTTATTTCCTCTTTATTTAGAGGGACTGTCATTACAGAAATGAAAAAAGCAATATAAACCTTCAATAAAAATAAACATAAAAATGAAAAACATCAGTGGAAGGAAAGGAAAGGCTTGTTAACTGCAACGTGAACTTTCTCTAAATTAATCCCTTTCCTGCCCGAACTTTGTGAAAAGAACCAGTATCCTTATGGTAATACAAGAGTAGTATATATTTATCATGTACTAGAAAATCAGGTGGTAAAATAGATCTAGTCATTTCAATCAAACATTATAAATTGTACCCGGCTCCAGTAGTACACAGTTGTATGTATACATCTGACACACAGGCAGATCAGCATTACCTTTTGTTAAATAACTGTCCGTTGTCAGAGATTACAGAATTTCTCATAGCAAGAAAATGTAATAGTCATCTATGGCTGTGTAATTACTTAGTCACATTCAAGAACTGTACAGAAGATAAAGTAACAACAGCAGAGGTCTAGATAATTTTCAGAATTTCTTTAAAACAAATATACAAGGAATGAGTATAGTTTATAGCAGTTTACAGTTTCCCCCAGCACCCCGGGAACAGTCAGATAAGGCACTGTGTCCAAAAGAAGCATTTATTGTAAGGAATATGGTCAGTGGGGGTGGCTGTGCTATAAAGACCATATCAGAAAGGGTCAAGCTCACCAGCAAGGGATGAGCATAACAGCCCCCCAGGCAGTTTTCCACCCTGTGCTGCAAACCGTGGTGAACCTAATGGCAGTGAACTCAGCAATTCTTATCCCCTAGCATGTACAGTAGGTTGTGACCTACAACAGGTGACTTCCATTTTCTGGAGTCCACAGGACTGATTCACGTGCTTCGCCTGCGGGTTGTGAATGAAGCTGGTGGACTTACTGCCGAGCCTCAAAGCCCCTTTCCGTGTCCTGCTTCAAGCTTCTGGGCTCCTGTGACTTCTTGCTTTTCTGCAGTGACATAGCCACAGTGAGAGGCATAGAGGAAAGCCCTCATCTGCTTTGCCTGTGCTGTAGGCTGCTGGGGCTAGGGCAGGGAAATGGGTTTCAACTATTTCAGCTTGATGGCATTGGGCTCCAAAGGCGTTTTCCACCTCCTGGGCAGATGTTCCAGCCACTGAACTGTAATATGAGAAACAGGGATTGTGTTCTTCACTTATCTAAAACTGAAGCTTACTGAGGGCACTCTGAATTGCTCCTCAAACACAGAGCTCCTGCAAAAATAGCATGGTGTAACTGATTTGATGTACGTGACAAGGCCATGCACCTACCTATAGGCAGCCTAATCTGAACACTGCAGTGGTGTCCAAAAGCTGTTGCAGTGCCTATCCTGAAGCACTGTGAATCCTTTACTGGATATAGGGGTCTGTCTACAGTCACACTGATGTGCTAGTTAGAGGGATGTGGCCTGGGGAGGAGCGTTAACTTGGCAGTAAGCAAGTAACACAAATGGCTAATCAAGGCAGAGCATCCCCCATTCCCTGCTGC
>VYZV01005530.1:52776-78372 GCA_013401275.1 Pandion haliaetus | reverse complement strand
TGACTGGGCTTGCAGGATTTGTGCTAGTGCTACAACCTACAATATTTTGATGAAGATTTATTTACTGCTTCTACAACTGTACTATATATTCTGCTAACACACATTTCTACATGGAGCCATTAAAAAATATATATGTCTCACACAGAGAGTGGGTCAGTAAACAAGGTTCAAAAGCTTGTTTCTTCTTAAGGCCAGGTCAGCGAGTGACCTTCTTGCACTTCAGTACCATGGAGACAACATGCTGCAGCTTCTGCTTTAGATCTAACCTGAAGAAGAGGGGAGTTAGGCTTACCTGTTCTGTGAATAGAAAATACTCCTATTCACTGTAATTATTCTTGGTCAGAAAACATCTCTTGCACTTTTCCATTTTTGACTTCTCTTTCCTTACCACATAAAGGGTTCGTTTTCCCTCTGCAGTAGCCTGTATAGCTCAAAAAAGTGTATTTGCTAGAGGCCATTAGGATATATATTCCCAGACTGCTAAGAATTCATTTTTGTTTGCTTGGAATAAAAGCACAGGAACAAATACAACTAGATTAAAATGAAAAGCATTGCTACAAAGCAGAAAGCACATATAGTGGTTTTTCTTAAGTAGAAGATATACCTTTAGCAGAAGGCCTGATGGGATTGCTTTAGGCAATAGCCTCAACCAGCTTCACTCCTTGGAACTTTCATCCTAATAGGACTGCACTCCTCATACATAATACTTAGGTAGTGAAGCTTGGCTCTCAGTGCTGCTAAGTTTTGGTAGAAAGGAACAGGATTTAAAATCATACCTGGTAAAATCACAGTATGATGGGTTTCGCTCAGAAATTGTCTCTTTAGGAAAAATATAAACCCCTAGAAAATCTATTGGATGCCTCTTGTCTCAGATAACATTAATGGGACTGTTCTAGTCACTTCATTTTTCAAAAAACTGGGAGTCCTCTGATATCATTCAGTTCCAGAACAGAGAAGCTAAATAGCTGCTGCTCCTTCTGTGTAGCTGGCCTGGGGGCTCCAGGAGCCTGGAGGACAAGGGCTGGGTCTACAAACTGTGGGAAATATTCAAGTTCATGAGATGGTTCTGTTTCCAGGTAAGGGATTCCAGGGATTTGATTTAAAAAAAAAAGAATGGCATGGACTAAAAGAAACTCTAACAAGCATGCATCTGCAGCCTAATGATGTCGTGTGAGGAGACTCCTCATCTCCTTCACTCTCTATTTCTTAAGTAGTGCCGTGTGAGCCTCCCTGCTGCAGCCTTTGTGGTACAGCCACGTCCATGTGCACAGAGCCTTTTGTCTGCCTGTAAGATGACAAAATTTTAAAATTTAACAGAAGAGCCACTACTCCAGAAAATAACTTCCATTCTCAGTGGCTTCATCATACCCTTTCTTTTCTTTACTACAGGCATATAACAACATAAAGCTTGGCAGGTATTCTCATACTAAAAGCATGACCATTTGTGGTATTTTGGTATATTTGTAAGCATAAAACTTTCGTCTTGGTTGTCATTTGATTCCCTTACCGTCACCTCAAACTTTATTAAAAATATAAACAAGGGTTTAGGAAAGTATTGGAGGTAAAATCACAGAGCTGAAACCAATGTAATGCGGTGACAGTAACATGCATCTTTTAGTCATCTAAGGAAAACAGAAGACTAAATTTTGACCCAATATTTTCCAACATTAAATGTCTACAAACAGTGTTAATTTAAGTTAGTAAAATATTTTATTTCCCAAAATACAGTCTTGAGTGGTAACTCTAAAATTAATTGCAAACATCTCATCTATTGTAAGTGCTACAATTACTCTGTTCACTAAGATTTTTTTATAGCACCCCTGTCCCATTACTGTTCTATTGCACTTTTATAAACTTGATTTGGAAAAATAAAAAAGAAAATTTACTGCAGCAAATATTAAGATAGCTAATTTAAGAAACAGAACAGCTTTTCATTAGCACTCGTATGACTGGTATTCATGACTTACTAGTAATTATATCAGAGATAATACATTGCAGTTAGAAAATTTTCTAATTGGCTTTAATAATAAAGAATAGACAAAGCACGATGAAAAGAACTGAGAAGAATGCTACTGTTATCACTAGCTGAAACGAACAAGAGCCATCTGAGATATCTGCTCAGTCATCTTTAGCATCTCCAATCTTAAGAACTCAGATCAATTAAAAGTGCTGCAAGCTTAAGACCTTGTTACTCACAGCTAACAGTACTAATGCAACTTTTTAGAGTGGAAACCTGAAGATCAGAGAGGTTAAGTGCTTGTCCAAGCTTATACCAAGCTTACTGGTAGGAGCAAATTTCAGTTCTCTGCAACTGCAAGTTCATGTTCTCTAGATAAGAAACAGATTTGGGGTAAAATGAAAACAAAATGTTTACAAAACAAGCGTTTACTTCCATGGATTCAATGTGCTTTAGAACAATTTACTGTGTACAGGTGAGAAAGATTACACGTTTTAAAGTGGACATGGGTGGACACTGCATATCAGCTCACTGGCTTACTCTAGGAAACATTAAACCCATTAAATGCTCCCATGTTTGACCTGAAAGCTCCCAAGAAGCCTACATATTTGTTACACACAAACAATAAACTTTGTCAGTTTGAGCAGATTGGCACCAGGCTCCTGCAAATGCCATGCTAAGTGGTAGACAGGACCCAGCTCGTCTGAGTTCCTGTCCTATACCCCAGTAGGATCCCAGCAAGAAACATTTGCAATCATTTTAAATCTCGTGGTTGGTACCTTGTGCTTGGAGCGCTTATCTAGGCATCAAGTGCATTGAGACCCTGAGCAGGCCAGAGGTTTGTGATGGATCTGCTTAGGTTTCTTCTTATCGCAAGCTCCCCGAAACAATTTCAGGAAAGCAATTTTTTCTTGGAATAACAGCTTGGATCATGATCTTTAATGACAGAAAGCTGCAATTGTCAAGGTGTAAACAGAACAAAGCAGAACTCTTTATTCTGCACAATTCTTCCCCTGGCCCACTGTGTCCTTCCTTCTGGCTATCTCCACAAAGTTGAGTGTGTGCCACTTGCCCCTACGCAACCTGTCTCCTCCCCGTGGCTCCTGGATCCTTACGGTGGCTCTCCGCTCTTGTATCCCACTGCCTCCGCCGCCCTCTCCCTCTCCAAGCAGGCTCATTTCCTTCCCATTCCTCCCCCAGCTCCAGGAAAACCATCCAACCGTTTCTTCTGAGAGGACTACCACATGAATTTAGACAGATGAGACAGCTGTTGTCACACCCAATCTCACCACTCGTTTCACTGAATTTAAATTCACCTTTCGAAACCCACAGGAGGAAGGCATCAGGCTGTAGAGAAGGCTTGCCGAGAGAGGGGTGGTTGAAACCCTCGCACTGAAGCTGTGTGGATGTGTGAAAGAGAAAGCACAGGAGAAGGGGGCACAGAAGAAAAACACAGTTGTGTTTAAGACTACACAATAAAAGAGGTGGAAATCCCACATTCTGGCCCCTCTGATAGTATGATTTCTATTTCAATTCAGTGTCGATGTGGCAGACAGCATTTGCTGCACGGCATGCTCTGGGCTTGCAGGCTGTCTTCCCTTGTGAGGAGTGACCATGTCAAGTGAAACTTTCCGAGAAGCTTGGGAGCTTGCCCCTGCCCTCTGAGCAATCCTCCTGTGTCATGGCCCCAGTAAGGAGCTGGCAGCCCGTGGCTCTAGAGGAGTGGGTGCTGGCAGCAGCAGGAACAGACAGGCAGGTCACAGGAATGAAGGAAGAAAAACTTTCTACGGAGCACAGAGGCTGTTGGGTTGGTTGCTGCACCTCTGAGAGACACTGTATTTCATACAAAGGCATTCAGCTAGCTTTGAGTTAAGAGCTACCAAAGTGCCAAAAAATCCCTTCTGGTCTTTAAAGCATTCAGAGGCATCTTGCCTTTTTGCCTATAGACTTTCTTATCTGTAAAAATGCCTTCTTGCACCCACGTGCAAGAAAAGTGCCTGAAACCTTGTGGAGAAGTTTCTTCCAGGCGGCTTTGATTGCCATGTTGGTAAGTGCCAAATATATAAGTGCAAATTTAATGGGTACCTGTCGTGATTTCAGCCCAGCCAGTAACAAAGCACCACACAGCTGCTCGCTCGCTCCCCACCCCCTCCCCTGGCCACTGTGGGATGAGAAGAAAATACAAAGGCAGGCTTGTGGGTCGAGACAAGGACTGGGAGGGATCAATCCCCACTTATGGTCACGGGCAAAAGACAGGCTCAACTTGGGGAAGAAACAAAATCAATTTAATTTACTACCAATCAAATCAAAACAAGGATATTAGGAAGAAAAACCAAACCTCAGAACACCTTCCCCCCACCCCTCCCTCCTTCCTGGCTCAGTTCCATTCCCGGTTCTCTTTCCCTCCTCCCACTGGTGGCACAGGGGAACAGGGGTTGGGGTTTGAGATCAGCTCCCCACACATTGTCTCTGCTGCTCCTGCCTCCTCAGGGGGAGGACTCCTCACTCGTCCCCTGCTCCACCGTGGGGTCCCTCCCATGGGAGACAGTCCTTCACCAACTTTTCTAATGTGAGTCCTTTCCATGGGCTGCAGTCCTTCAGGCACAAACTGCTCCAGCATGGGCTTTCCCATGGAGTCATGGCCATCTTCAGGGGCATCTCTGGGGACTGCACTGGCTTGGGCTCCTCCCCGGGCTGCAGGTGGGCATCTGCTTCCCCGCTCACCTCCCTGGGCTGCAGGGGGACAGCCTGCCGTCTCACCACGGGCTGCAGGGCCACCAGTCTCCTCCGGTGCCCCTCCTCCCCCTCCTTCTTCACTGACCTCGGTATCTGCAGAGGGGTTCCTCTCACATTCCAATCCCACTACCCAGTGCAGGTTCCCCTTCTTCAATCTGTTCTCCCAGAGGCGCTACCACCATCACTGATTGGGTCGGCCTGGGCCAGAGGCAGGTCCGACTTGGAGCCAGGGGAGTTTCCAGCAGCTTCTCACAGGAGCCACCCCTGCAGCCCCCTCCCCTGCTACCAAAAAAAGCACACCACACAAACCCATAACAGTAAGTCAGTTTAAGAGTCTTGGCATTAAAAGCTTATGCTAAGGGCCTGTCTCTGCAGCATCTTCTGTTACTGTTCCTGTAATAATTATAGTTTTTCTCTATGTCTTGGATATGCTTCAACCAGGTTGACTATTAAACATGTTTCAGGAGCATCTCATAAAATGGGCTGTATTTCTCATTTGGGACTTGCAGTTATGTTGACACTTATTTGAAGCAAGCAAAGGGGCCAACAGGTGAGATAGTCTTGCAGGAAAGCCAGGAGAGTGGGGAGATCCTGCTTTCAGGTACAACCTTGCACTTCATTAACATTAGTACTCCAAACCAACTGAATGTGCAGACCTCGCCTGCAAAATTCTTCTCCCTCTAATTAATTCCTCACCCAATAAATGTTACTAGGGATTTACATCAGATGTGAATTTAGAGGAGAGTGATACTATTCATTTTTGCACTTCTTAACACACTTCAGTAACAACGCAGTCCTCCAGACTCCCCAAGCCTGACTTCCAAGCCTTTCTGCTGGTCACCTTGTCCTACTCCCACTGTCACGGGAGAGACAGAATAAACAGTAACTAGTAGTGGAGCTGGAGACTGAGCTTTACTTAACAACCAGCAAGACCATAGCTTTTAGCTTACTCGATCATTTCACACTCCCTCACCCCGCCACCCCAGTGCTACGCTCTCTAGCCCTCACCTTCCTCCCTGGCAGGGAGATCGCTGCTGGTCTGGGAAGCTGGACAGAAAGTCCTCTTGGTTCCTGCTGCACTGCTGCTTCCAGTTACCCTCTGGACCATCACTGGTGAAGGTCCCTGGGCATCCCCTGGTGTTCCTCTCTGTGCATCTCTCTGACCACCAGCACCCTTCCCCCAGTCAGGATGCTCACCACTTTATTTCCTGGTCCTCTTCTCTCCAAGACCACTTTTTCTTTTGGGGAACTCTTCTCTTTTGGCCTCCTTTTCTTTGCGGGCCCCCCAAACCCAGGGTTTTCCTAATCTAGTTTATATGCAGAAGCATGACCAGCATCTTAGTTGTTGGTCCTGTCATGTCTCTCTTTAGTAATCAGAGGACTCTGCTCATTTTGCTGCTATTTAGTCCAAGTGTTGTGAAAATTTACAACTGGCCTGTATTGGTTGCAGCTAGCAAGCAGCAGGCTTCAACTTGAAACTTCAAAAGTGCAATTTTGGACATTCACTGAAACACACACACACATACACCCAATTATCTGCCACCTATTACCCTTCACAATTTAAGATATTTTTCACCTATGACACCCACATGTATTTACCTTTTTTCAGTGAGAGGGTTCTCCAGCATGAATCACATTTGTGCAGTTAGTCCTGCCATGTCACAAGACAGTGAAAGGGCTCCTGCTCCCTAACCTGGACCTTCTCCCACACTTCTGCTAGGCTCCTATTTCTTTAAAAACATTTTAAAAGCATTATGCTTGCTGCATTCCATTTCCTCTCTTCTTCCCATTTAATTTGCTAGTTCAAAATAGATTGCTATAAAATTATACTACTTGTATGTTTTGTAATGATCTCTTCTCAGGTAATGAAAAGTAGGGGTAAGCTCTGTCAAGTGAGTCATAAGATAATGCCAGGCAATTCTCTGCCTGAACACAATTGCTCAATCCAAGTGCAGATACAGATCAAACTACTACACAGATTTCTTTCTCAAATAGCTGTGAAAAGAGACATTTAGATTTCCTTTCTGACCCTTCCAGGTCTTACCTCTATTAGAAAAAGAGTGTTAATCAGATGCCTCTTCAGTAGAGCTGGGGGTGTGCTTAAGCGATTTATTGTGTCCTTTAGGGGAAAGGATGTACTTTAAAGACTGACAATTTTTAAAAGGGGTCATTTAAGATTTGCAATAAATGTAAGTATTATTTAGGTTGGTAATAATTCTCTTGAATTTCATCTGAATGCAATCACCAGTTTATTGAGTGCTGAATGTCTGGGCTGTTACCTGATAAACAGGTAATTACATGCCTAACTGCATGGACACAAAAAACTAAAAAATGAGTAAAGGGATTTTTTTTTGTTATATAAAGTAGCTGCAAGAATGGGTAGTTCATCCATTTTCTTTTAAGTTCCTGGATAATATTACTTCACCTTGCTTGTTCTCTTTAGTTTCAGTTTCCAAGATCACTTGCAAACTGTGTTGTTTGGATCTTATTGCAACAGGAGTCAGTGAAAGTTTTAACTAGGGAAGCTGCATAGTCTGAAACATCCTAACCACAAAACAATGGGATGTAAATTTGCATACATTTTCATATATTTGAATAAATGCATGGACAAACTATTACAAACACAGATTTTAGTTTAAATTGCATTGCAACAGAACTACAGTTTAGCATTATTCCCTTCTTATTTCAAGTTTTCTTCACTAACTGTAGCCTAGAATAATTTTAAAATATTAAGAAATAACTCTTAAAAGAAAATAGGAAGGAATGTTTCTCCATATTGTTCAAATATATCGCACAGTGGGTTATTAATTTTTTCTTATCTAAGTATGAATTTTGCTTTTGTGAATAACCATATGGTTGTGACTTCAATGTAAAATTTCCACCTCATATGGAATTTCCCACCAGTATTCCTGTTCCATAGTGCAGTAAAATTAAAGTGCAGATAGAACTGGGCAATATTTTTCCGACTGCTTTGAAATATCTCACCTTCAGCCTCATGGCTCTAGATTTTTTGTTCATCCAACCCTAGAACAGGCAGAATGAAATTTTGCAGGGCAGTTTGGTACTTGTCATCTTTGAACATTTGGACCTCAAAAAAAACACTAAAGGATTGATCAAAATATGGGTCAAAGCACTTGCCTAAAATCAAACAGAAATTAGAAGAAAATGAACCTGATAGACTCAAATATTCATGCAATGTGCCTTTCTTATCCCAGAATATTAAATTACAAAATTTACACACACACACACACACACACACACAAGTATTTCAAGGCAGTTTCACTTTTTAAAATTAATAACTGCACCTGAATCTCAATGTTTGTTTTTCAGACATGAAGGACATTGAAACTGGAGGGTTTCTGTTTGCTCTGTAGCTGTCACATGGAATCTCCTACTTTATACACCTTATTCCTGTGCAGAAGTAATGGTCCTTCCTTTGAACAAACCCCATGCCTTCTGAAAATCTAAAAGTGCATTGGGTAGCACAGAGTTGGTTATTATATCATGCCAAAATGATGGACTCTCCATTTTGTATTTTTTGCAGGAAAATAAAATAAAAATCCCTATGTAGATGTATTAAACTCTTCCATTTATTAAGTGATTAGTTCAGTGGCTCTGAGGTGCAGGAGACTCACACAACTGTCCCTGTACTCCTCTTTGAATACAAGATTTTGCAGAGCAGAGCAACAATGTCAGAGTACTCGTAGATTGCTTCAGCCAAGCAATGCACAGACTGTTTCACTTCATAGCAATAGGCTTGAACACATCTGCATTTACAATAAAAGCTCAGGAGACTGAAACAATCTTCACTGAAGCCAATTGTACTTTTTCCATTGATTTGTTTTGTTTAAGAGTTGCATTAGAACCATATTTGGGCCACAGCAGCACTTAATAAGTGCTCAGATCCTGTAAAACATATTGACTTTACCTATATTCCCATGCAGGGAGTCATCTAGTCCAAAGAATCTTTCTACCTATGTTAAATGCCGGCAAGAGTGTCCTTGGGGTTGGCCTAAGACCAAGACAAAGCTTCTTTCTCTAGAGAAGCTGAAGGAGATCCCTTAGGATACCTTCTAAGAGGATACTTCTGCAGTGTGGATGGGCCCAAACTGCTACAGAGAAGAGCTTTAGGTACCAGACTTCTGCTGTGGCTGCTATAACGGAGAAAAATATATGAAAGCGAGCTCCATCAGTTCCAGTGCTTTATACACCTTTGTGCAATTTTGCTGAGAATGTGATGTTCGTAATTAATGAAGGTTTTTTTAGAGATGGTTCTTCTGCACCCTGAAAATGTTTACATAGGGTGTAATGTAAATATAATTATTAATATAGTTTTGCATATGGAGAGCATCTTCCTTGATGTTTTGGTTGTAAGGGCCTTAACAGGCTCATAACTGTGAAAAACAGTATCTGCCAAAGGGAAATGTTTGAGCAGCATCCCAACCATTAATTCCAGGAAACACGACCCAGTGGACAACCCAAAGTACTGTCAGGAATAACACATGGAATTGCTCCAAGTTTGTACACAGCATGGCACAATGGGAGCTTGAGCCTGATGAGTACTTCAGCATTGCGAGAGTATCCATACTTTAACAGTCTGGAATTAAAGCAAGTAGTAAGAAAACCTTGCCTGTGATAGCCCATCAAACACCTACCAGGTCTGGAACATCAGTTAAAGGCAAATAACATGAACTCTGCTGCATCTCAGTTATCAACAGGTTTTTATATGTCCTTTGTTGCTACCTTGAAGAAACCGTGGCTATTAAACCAATTCTGTGTCTCTTCTTCAATGACTTGAAAAGATACCAATATATGAGCGATATTTTCATTTATTATGAGACTACTTAAACTTTCCTCATTGTGAAGGGATTGTAAAATGGGTGGGCATCAGGGTACTCCAAAAGGGCATTAGTGTATGCAAGAATTGGGTCCTTAATGTCGAAATTTCTTACAAGTGTGAAAGCTGCAAACAGACAAAATCTTCAGTCACATGATATACATGACATATATACTAAAACATTTTCTAATGGCAACTTCCATTCTCATGTCTGCTTTCACAGATTGCATTATTAAAAAGGGAAATGGAAAATACATACTTAGAATTAGATCTTTCACAGATGAAGGTACAAAGTTAATTGTGCAGTGAAATGCATGCAGAGGTAGAAAGAAAGACACCATGACTTTAACAGCAAGGAGCATCTGCATGCCGGAGGGGTGCAAGGATTCCTGCTTAGTTCAGGAAGCCTGGAGAAGACAAACAGACCACAGTATCATCTGGGACTCTACTGTAAGCATCAGTACTTGCCACCTTAAAGCTAGGGGAAAATTCTGCATTCCTTGCAATACATAAAGGACTAAAACATTACAGCTTAATATGCAGCTACGCTGAAAAATAGGCACAAAACCTTATGTTCAGATCGTGTGGAGACAGACAAAAATCTTCTCCCATAAAAATTCATACATAATCTTTTTGCCATGACGGGCAGTCACAGACAAAGAGGTATCACCAGCAAAGACTATGCAAATGTTATTCCACCTGCTTCTTAAAAGCACAAAGAGTCTGAGAACTGATGTGACAAACTTTTGGTGTACTTGCTTTGGTTTTGCTCTTTTTGCTGTGAGAAACTAACTCCATATATATGTATAAATGTAAATAGAATAAAATTATAATTCATTAATTTTTGTACTTGCTGTCCACTAATTTGTTCTACATTTAAATATCTGATTTTCCCTGATTGCCTTATCATACCAATAGGGAATTTCAGGATATATTGTAGTTCCAGCATGTTTCTTTTATTACTGAATTTAAATGTTACTTTTTCTGGCCCTTCTAGAGGTGGTTACACAACCACATGTATATGAACACGTGCACTTACTCTCAGTCATGTTTATTACTTTAAAGCATCCAAGACAGAACATTTGAAGCTGGTCTTCCTAGTTTCCTCTCTTACCCTTGCAGCTATTATATCTTTGTTGTGTCTGAATTATGACTCCCAAAGCTCTGCCCATGCATCATATTTTGATGGTTACTCCTCTTGGTACACTGGATCACGAATGTCAAGCCTGTGATGCGTTTGTCCAGAGAGCTCTGAAACAACCAAAGTTTGGAGTGGATATAAGAGGATGTTCATCATCCTTTCTGCAACCACAGTTAGGCATTTAAGGAGTGAATGCAGCCAGAGGCAAGACAACATTTCCCTCTCTAGCAACTCAATCAAAAAAACTGACATACCTTCAGAAAACAGAATGGAAAGGGTCCAAGGTGTCTGAATCAGTCTCCCGGTTTATTGAAACTTCTACCATGAATACTATTTATCACTTCCATCATTCCAGAAAAAAAGCCCCACCACAACATGTTATAAACTACCCAGAAGCTGCTTCATGAGCTTTTAAGTCATCCCTGTCACAGGGGCAGTAACCTCTGAGAAGGAGGCCAGCAGACAGATAGGAGCAGAAATCGTCAGCTGTCTGACTTTAATCCACTGATGCTTTAGAGTCAAAACCCTAACACGTAATTTTCATTGCAAACAAACATTCCATATACAGTCAGCTCTCCATTATCCCCCTGGCAGATTACCCAGTTTGCTGATAAATGCTGCCACAATTGCAGAGACATCCATACTGGCTCTGTGCAGGCTAGCCCAGGTCTGGCAGAGCTTATTACCTTAAGCTCTGCATAAATACTTCTGTACGGCTTCCAGAGCCAGCGCTCGGGTGCCTCCACATCGTGTTGCTGGAACCAGCATGCCAGGGAGTGCAATGTGGATACATCCAAGCGGCTCCACGGGAAGCCAGCTCATGTCCAGAAAGGCTTCGGAGTTTGCCAGCCCTACATTAACACCGGCTCATGCAGGGGTTAAAAAGACAGATAGTTTTCTGTAACTCACCCTTTTCCTGCTTGTTCCTATTAATTCATTAGCATAGTTATTGTGAGTTCAGCCTTAGGCCACAAGAAAGCTCCCAGAAGACTTCAGCATTAGCCAGGGAATGCACTAAGCAACATCTAATTAACCCCAACCAAAAGCAGGTCCTGGGGACGGTGGCGAGGAGGGAGAGCCAGGGCCATGTTGCCAAGTAACTGTGGGAAGAGAGTCCTGGAGCCAGTTCAGTGCCTCGCTCCCCTGCATACCTGTGTTTCAAGCAGAGTCCCAGAACTCCCTCTTTAGGAGATTTTAAATACAAACAAATTCGATTGTCATGGTGCCCTTATCAAGTAGAGTAGTGGGTTGGATTTAAGACCCTGGTTTCTGGCATTTGCAAGGAGATACGCACTGGAATATGACTTAAGTTAATAAATTATAAAATGCTTTGGGATAATTCAGGATGGGAAATATTACAGAAACACAACCCACTGTTATTTTCAATCCCTGTGCCCTTTCAGATTTTGCTCCATTTGCTGAGATACACAAAAAGCATGCTAATTATTGCACAGATGTGGGATTTTCTTCCACCGAATTACATTGATATTATCAGTTCAATTTATTTATTCATCCGAATGGCTGCCAGATGCAGAGAGGTTTGTGTTTTTATTACTCACCTATTCTGGAGTCAGGCTGGTGACTAAGGGGTGAGAGGTCCCACATAAGATTACTGATCCCTTGAGCCAGCCAGTCCTCCAGTCCAAGCACTTTCTAATATGTATTTTGCAACACATAATCAACTCACTTTTCAAGGTGATACAGTCACAGTTTTTAAAAAATAAAAAAGAAAGCTAGTGCTCACAACTACAGTAGCCCTTTTGTCTAATACAGGAAGTTTCATTTTAAAAGTCTGGGGCCACATCTCTCCCCCCCCTCTAAACCACAGCTAAGCCTCCCAGGTTAACGAAACTGAGGAGAAACACATGCAAGCTTTGTTCAATTTATATGCATATATATTCATGTATAGGTGTTTGTATAAGCACACATACATATGCACACACACTTTTGCACTGCAAATATTAGAATTTTCAGGGAAATGAAATGATTTCAGGGAAAAATGATTCTGCCAAAACTGAGAAAATACAAACAAAGTTATTTGTTCTATGGTGGTCCCACCAAGTCAAAATGCTTTGGTTTATTGAGCAGAAATGCTTCATTTGAATCATACTGATGTCAGGTTGCATCTGCTCAACACCTCATGGGAGTTCCACTGGAACTGTGATGCAGATGCTACATAACTCCATGATTTCTCATGGACTTCCAGGGCTGGAATATATTCAGTGATGCTCTGTATCTTCCCCTATGACCAGGTCATGTAGGATACCCTGAGTCACATGGTTTGCAAGGCTGATGGTAAATATACTGCAGCCAATTAGTCCTTCCTGTAAGGCAGGGTAAAATAAGATAAGCAAATTACAATGCCCATAAAGCTTGTCTTTGTAAACTGAGGAGTTATTATGCATCAGCTGAACATCAAGCATTTCAACCTGATTCAGTGCAGTAAGATGAAATATTTCAAACTGAGACTGCAGAAATTAATAATTTCAATTAAAATACTACAGGAAGTATTGCATTATTTACAAACTGATTGTTTCAACTTTCTGATTCACAGTAAATTCAGATATTTTGACTGCAGAGGGGAAAACCAGGCTAGAAATTCCTGGGGGGTTTTAGCTGTATTAAATAATCTAATACCTACTCAGATATAACACAGAACACTCCTAGTTAGAAGATTGCATTAAACAAATTATCACTCCACGTACGTAGATTCTGATTTTTAACCAGCATAAGACATTTCCTCCCCCTATGTTCCCCCACAACCCCACATAGCAAGTGACAGAACTGAGGGCAGGACAGAAGATGAGGGGATACCCACCTCCTATCACACACAGCTTGACATCCAGAGGGAAACTCAGCAGGACGTAAGGCTTACGTGCATAGAGCCAAAAGAACCTTATGGTCAACTTCAGCTCACGGGAATTCAGATGATATATCCTGTGCAGCCAGAAGGATAGAGCAGCAAGTGTAACACTAAGATCAAGACAGCAAAGTCAAGCTAACCAGCCAACGTGTGTATTGGACTCACATGCATTGGTGAGTTAGCATCACGAGATAGCTTTGTGCAAGAAAGGAGAGGCTGGTTCTTTAGTGGACATTACAATTTCCAACAAAAATGACGGCAAAGACTTTGCAAATTTGTGGTGAAGGGTAATAGTACAATAGAAGTATAATTTTGATTAGAAGTAAGGAATTTGGGAAGGTCTAATAGTAACTTGGGAGTAACACAACACAAAATGACACAGAGAAGAATTTGGGGTAGAGAGCACTGACATACCCAGTGTTAACTTTGTCAGGAATTTCCCTGCAGGTCAGCCAGGGTTTGATGCCACATAGAGCGTATAGCCTTGGGCAACAAAGATCTGTCCTTTCCAGCCTTCCTTGTTTTGCATTTGTCAAGTCCTCACTAAGCAGTGCAAACTCACAAGTACCTACTTCATGGTCTAGGAGGGATCAGGAAAGAAATGTAATTACTCTTATGAAGACTCCTCTTCATAAAATATTTTTTGCCTGTTGGGGTGGATAATACATCCCTCATTACTTAAATAAGTCACTGGTGTATAATTTAAAATTGAGAACTAGATACAACTGCCTGTTTTGACTGTTTACTGTGGAAGTAAATATGGCTAAGAGCAGCACACACTTTCCAGTTTGCCTACGGCAGTAAAAACCCCTCAAGCCAGCCCTGTCAGGAGTGGTGCTGACATGCATTAATGGTGCAGTTACCAGTAGATAATACAATGCAATTAACAGATCTCATCACTAGTCCTTAAGGGAGTGCACCACATTGCAAAATTTCGATATGCATCTCATAATTGGTGCAACATCCACTCAGCCCACATTACATCAGCTATTTTGATTCAATCTCACACAGTCTGTGCTATATATATTGCACCATAACTTTCTAAAGATTGCAAACTGAGACCTAGCTGACCTCCTGCCTTAACACGTGCAAAACCCACCATGTATTTACTGGTCTCACATAACTAAGCCTTATGGCCAAAAGATCTGGAGGGGAAAGACAACTTTACTCCCTCTGTTGGTGAAAAAGGAAAAATGATACTAAAACCACCCTAATCCACATAGGCTAATTTATCTGTAATTCTTTTCTCAACAAAACTTTATAAAAAGTGGATTTGTGGAGATAAAGGGATGACAAAAGGGAGCTGTAGAAAGGATTCTTACCATATTTTTAATTAAGAAATTATTTAACGTACTGCCAAATTTTGGAAATTGTTTTTGCCTTTCTTTCTGTGAGGGTCTTGCTGTGAGCGCTAGTATATTCTGAAGGGCTCTGCTATGCCAGAAGGAAGACAGGGCAAAAAGGAAAATCCAGCCTTATTAAAGCTGCATCATTAAAATTTGGCTAGATAGGGATATGCCTAAGCAAGCTCAAACAAGCTGCTCATTTTGAGCAGGAGAGGCCTACAGTGTGGTCATGGCTGGGACCACAGGGTCTGGTTAAATAAGACAGCAAATTGCTGAGGGTGACCAAATAGTCATTGCCCTTCCATACCTAGTGAGCTACACCACAGATGTGAAGAACCAGGCTTCTTGCTGGTTTTTAGGGAAGCATCAATATTTCTGGGGTGGCAGCTGTTGCTGTAGGAGTGGAGAATGGGATAAACCCCCTTGGAAAGCAGCAAGCTCAGCCCTTGTGCTGCCCAACTTGCTGGTAGCAGTAGGAGCAGGATACTCTGATCTCCAGCTTCATCTCTCACGTATCCTTCCCTGCGGCATATCTTTTCCTTCCATTTTTTATCTCCTGGTGTAAATCCTGCTGCTTTTACCAACATCTTAATAGTTGGTCAGCATGCTTCATCTGCACTGTGAATACAGTAGCTGGAGGTAGGTAGTTGAATTGTAACTTGACATGCACTCAGGTGATGGGTGGTAGAGGGGCTGGCAAAGTTGAGTATCTGGAGAGCTAGACAGAACACCAACAGCTAAAACCATTGAGAATTACCAGGCAGGTTATGGACACGACAGGCACCTGTGTGTGCGCATGACAAGTTATCCATGATGGCATCTCCCTTGCTAATGGCCCTTAACATCAAGTCCTGTCCTTTCCAGATCTTTTAATGAGAAGGCTTGTTTGGGACTTGAACTCTTCATGGACATATGCTTTATTGGTCAAAGTTATGGGAAGAAGCCAAGCCAGGAGGCCAGGGTCTTGTTCACCTTGCCTCCTGCATGCACTGAAATGTGACAGAATGTTCCTTTCTTTTTTAGTTTATTTGCTTAATTAGAAGTAAAGAAAAATTCATCCTTGTTGTTACTGGGTGTGCTTCTCCTGATGAAAGTATAATTTTAATATGTACAGCTACTACTAGTTATGACAGCTACGGTTGTTGCCTGCATGCCTGTCCATTTCATGGAAGATTTCTTCCTGTTCTCGCTTGGGATGGCTACTTTATGCGTCCTTCCATTGCTGCTGCATGATCTGCCTTTCCAGGGTGAAGTTTTTCAAAAGAGATTAATCTGCATGATTCCCATTTATGTCAACTGCACACCATCTCCATCCCCATAGTATATCCCCTATTGGAAACAAGCAAACAAACAAAAAAGAAAACATATTTTTCCTCTAACTAGTTGAACAAAATAACCACCATCTTTCCAAAGAAGTAGCTCCTCTTTGCTTTCATTTTGAATGCTTAAAACACATTATTAAATCTCCTAAATGCACTATATATACCAGTTCAAAAGAAGTGCTAAAAAATGAATATAATGTCACTGCTTAAGATTGTGATCTACTGTACTTGATAAATGGGCATCTAAAGAAATATAAGGGTTGATTCTGCCAACAAGTGAATTATACCAAATCATAGGTACGTTTTCTACCTGCACATCCTTAATAACAGTGAACAACATTGCCAAGTGGATAGAGAAGACCAGGCTCAGGACCACAAATAGCCTTTGTGCTGAATGATAAATCACAATAGATCCTTCTCCAACTCTGGCGGGCGAAAAAATACATGTGGGATGATAGGGGCCAGGAATAAAAAGCAGTAGAGTGCATGAGTGCACTTTTGAAAAAGAATAGTCAGCTGCCTTCATGATTTAAAAAAAAAAAAACACCTTAATACAACAATTATCATTAAGAGTGATTTTTCCACCACATAACTGACAAGTAAATTATCACGTCTGTACCTGCATGTTGAGTTACTGCTTCACCTTCACCAGTAAACAAAGAGGGGAAAAAATTGCTTTCAGCGACAATTTTTTTTCCAAAAAGCCAAGCTGTTTGTGCTTTCTTCTCTTTTTCTTTCTCTATATGTTTTGTTGTTGAAAAAATCAGATATAATTAGATAAAGTGGTAGCATAAAGCCAGGAGAGCTTTTGCTAGAAATCAGGGAAATCGTGTCTCATTTACTGTTATCCCTTCAGTTATATTCCTCCATCAATGTTTTATTCCTATAGCCTTCCCTAAAAATATGAAAAGGTGAATTAATATTTAATAAAATAAAAGCCTTTATTCTGCTTTATTAAATGCTGAAGAGGTATAATGAGCAAATGGCTAGTGTGTCAGGTCACAAATACATAGAGCCTATGGATCCATCTAAATTCAGCTCTACTTCCCTTCCTTATTTCCTGCCATCTCATAAGAGAGAAACCCTAAATCTTTTTTCTCCTTACAACTCTTTTATGAAACAGATGTCTGGAGAAATTAATTTTTAAAAAGGGAGGACAGTGTTCTCACTGCACCTTTATCAGGAGACAACAATAATTAGGTATCACCGATAAACTTACCAGCATAGAGAGGCCTCATAGTAAAATTTTAAAGAACTCATAAGATGCTGAAATCATCAGTCTGATGAATCACATCCCAACAGTGCCTGTTTTTCATCAATGGGAGCCTGGTGTAACCAGCTCATATATAAACATTCACAGGAGAAATGTCTGAGGGTCGATGAGATGAATCCCAACCCAAGTGTCTGTAATTCTGCTTCTTTCTACACCCGGTCTGTCTTGGCCTTGATGGAGGAAAACACCTCTTGTGTGCTTGCGCCCAGGCAGGGTCCAGACACGACTAACCTGCCGCTTTTCCCTGAGGGGCTCCCTCCAGCAGGTTTTGTCGGAGCCCTCCCAGCAGACCGGCTTCTCTGCAAAACCTCGACCCGCATGCCCTGGCTAGACCATCACGGTGGAGGAGCCCAAGCCACTGGGAGGTTCAGCGGTCCCACGCTGCTAGGCCAGCCTTGGCGGGTCCCTCGGGCCCTCCCCACCCAGCCTCCCCGCTTGCATCCTGGAGGCACCCAGCTGCGTGTTTGCTGCTCAGGTGCTGCAGGTCGCAGCCCAGGGCGTGAGGTTGGACGGCCGCCAGTCTTAACAGATCACCTGGTGAAGGAGCTGAGGAGCGGACAGGCCACCTCACCTGCAGCTTCTGCTGGAAGGATGGGGCAAACCGCTGGCTGTGCTAACCTTTGGAATTGCTCCAGCGGGAACTGCTAAAGCTCACGAGTCAGGTCGCTCGGTGGCGAGGAGGCACAGACAGCCTGGAGAGTCCTGGGTTTACTTCTCCTTTATTTAAATTATTTTTTCTCATCTTTACAGCCATCCAGTGATCTATTCTAGGGTGAAATCTTCTCACCCTATCCTATAAAAGCTATTCCCTTGTATAAAACCCAGAATTCAAGGTCAGGAAGAGAGGCTGTCCATTACTCTGTAGCCTTCCCCTTGGCAAAGGCAGGGAGTGCCAGCCCCTTGCTCCCATGGCTATTTATGTCTTTTATATGAAAAAACATTAGAACAGAGACTGAAATCCAGAAGTCATGACAGGAATATGTCTCTCTCTCTTCCTAGCTGACTGTAAAAGCAAAGAGTATATAGCAAAGAAGTTAACACAAAATGCAGATGCTGAGTGTCACGCATGAAAAAGGAAGAAATTATCTGTGGTAAAAAAAAAGGTTTAGTGTCAGTTTATACTGAACAAGAAATCCCTTTCTTATTTATACCACCATAACCCACTTACCTTGGATTAGTTAGACCTGATGCAGTGACAGTTAGGCTGTTCTCCCAGTTCTATTCTGCAGATCCCAAGGAGTAGTTCCTGTCACCAGATTCCCATGACCTTCCACACATGCACAGGAGGGTTTTCCTGGCATTTTGCAGCCTCTTTCTTCCAGGTAATCCTAAGAAGAGCACAAGAGTGTCATCTGAAGTCAGGACTGAGAAGCATCCTCTCAAAACACACTGAAGCACACATGCTGCTGCAGCTGCAGGACACAGTATGTGCTGAATGCTGGATTTAGCTTCAGCTTTAAAGAGCATTACAGCCATGCAGTAAAACTCAAGCTAAAACTTTTTCATCTTTTCATTTAGATTTTCAAATGAAAGTTTAAGCAACCCACAGTTTTGCTCAGTGAATACAGCAAGCTTTGGGGATCACTTTCAAAAACACCTCATTTGCATCAATTCAGCTGATCTCTTCCTTGTTGGAGAAGATGAAAGTATGCTTCTATCCTATGTTTTCCTCTGCTCAGACAATGAGGCACTCACTCCTTTCAAAAAAAAAAAAAAAAAAAAAAGAACTAGATCAGCAAACTTGTTCTCCCCTTTTCCAGTGTTTCTTTGACTGCATAATTGAAATGCAGGAAAAAATGCACGAAAGCTAGAGGCACAGATGTTTACATCACAGGTACCTCAAATAATTTAAAAGTATCCTAACTGTGTATAGCCTGTGAATATATTTCATGCCTCACTCACTGAGAATTAGCATTGAAAGTCATCACAGTGAACACAGGGAACTGGATGAATTTCAATCTACTGCAGAAACCAGCCACTTATATTGTTTGATGTCATCTGCAGTCACATCACTGCAGACATCTTTTGCAAGACTAGTAAAAGAAATGTTGTCATTTTTGACATGGCTGCCTGTCCCTCTTCACTGCTCGACTGACAGCATTCATAGCACTCTTCCCGTTGCTCAGTGTATATAACAAACCCAGGTGCAGAGATGAGTCTCCTAGGCTTCCCTTTGAAGAATGTCAGATCAGCCCTGTTTCTTTTAAAACCTCTCCCTTGGACCAGCTGACATTTATGCAAGCCACACAACACTGAGGAATCAAGATTTCAGGCAACTGATACCACCTTGGGGACATGCAAACTGTAATCTAGATGCGAGCTACAAAGCAAAAATTAACAAAACATGCAACTGAACGTCACTGGGCTAGGAAACACACTGCACCATTGAGTGGGTTAAGGAAAAAAGCAGGTATCAAACAGGTGAAATAATTCACATTGAGCACTACTCTTATTGGCCTTTTAACTTGTCACAGAACATCAATATTGCATTAACGTACAGCCCTGTGCAAGCTGTACCAAAGGACAAAACAGGGAATTTGTGATGGCATAAAGGAGAGGGATCAGCCTACCTAATTTTCAGCACCTATCTCAGGCACCCAAACAGGAGCCTCGTCACCTTGGGCTCTTTCTACAGCGAATGGAGAGTGGGAGAAGCACGTCCAGGGGATGCTTCTAGCCTCTTGAGGTCTGAATTGTGTTCTAGTTGTGCCTCTTGCTCCTCATTTTTCAAGAAGAAAATAAAAGCCTTAATTTAGGAATCTCTGACCTTCTCCCCCAAGCCCTCCCCATCCTCCTCTCAAAGGCCTAAAGCTCCATTATGCTTCAAAAACCTGAGAGCAACAATTAAATGCTGGGATGCAGTTTCCTGCCCAGGGCTGAGGCTGAGATAACTGCTGTCGCGAGGGAGACACCTCACATGGCTCAGGGAGTTACAGTTTTGTTCAGAAGAGCCCAGAACTTGCCCCAATTATCCAAACATTGTATGCAAGCTAAAGTGGGCTAGAAGTGAGTTGGGAAATCTCAGCTCATGTAATGGATCTGTAGTAATGCTTCTTGCAGTGAAAATAGCAGTATTTAAAATCTTACCTGGAACTACAACAGTTCTCGCACTAGCCTTGTAGAGAAGCAAGAGCTGAAGAAAACACATATGTGTCAGTATATTTCAGATTGTTATGGGCATCTGGGTAGAAATAACTTTTAAAGAGATCAGTTCAAAAAGCACTTTTTATCTGTGCTTTCATGGCTAACTTTCCAGAAAACAGCCTCTCAATGAAAATTAACATAGTTTCTTGCATTCATGTCTGTAGGTACATATTTGGGGTTTCTGTTGGTTTACAACTTAGAGATTCCAACTAACCTCATGAAATCAGTGCATCAAGAAATGTCTTCTTGTATACAGTCAGCCATGTGCAATCAAAACCAAGTTATTTATCTCCCACACCAATGCCGTACAGATTAAATGTTGCCTGTAAAAACCTGCAAAAATACATTTACATTAAAAAATTTACACATATTCAACACTTGAGCAAACAAACAGAAATGGGGAAAGGAGAGGAGGAAATAAAAGTAATAAATGAAATTTAATTCAGCCTTTTATTTTATTCTAAACGGAAATCACTGCAGCAATGCTGCACAACATAATCAGTGGAACTTCTTCAAAAAAGGTAAAGTGTACCTTGCAGGTAAAAAATGTTGAGGAAACACTATTCTTGATTGTGGATAATGGAGAGGGGTTAAGCATTGCTGGATTTAACTGAGGCTGCCTTACCCTTTGCATAACCAGCTTTTCCAAGCCTCTGGACTGGGCAATATAGAAGCTCAAAAGGGTGAAGAAACTAATATGGTGTTAATGCTGTGTCTTTGAACGTGATGGATTTGTGATTCAGAAAAAACAAAACAGAAGGAGAATCCCCATCTCGCTTGAAGACTCATCCGTGTACCCTGTTGAGAACTTACAAAAGCAGAGAAGAAACTGAAGCAGAAAAAGGGGTATGGGGTTTTATTATGCTGTTGTTATTCACAGCTACCTCTGGTGCTAAAATTTAAAAAAGCAACTGATTTTTTGAACCCAGATAAAGTTTCTGCATGCTTTCAGTGACTGGGGCTCCTTAGCAAATTACTTTTAAAATCAGTGTGCCCACAATATCCATACCCTGGGAAAAGGTGGGTTTGGGCTGCTGGGCAGTCTGCCAAGAAAGGGCTCAGCAATGGTCCCGAAGGTTTAATGTCGCTTGGCTGCGAGCATCCATTTGCCCGTGGAGCAGCCATGCCTGGGCGACATGCCAGGGGCATGCAAGGATGCTTAAGTGCACATGGACCCAGACACAGCCCAGTAGGAGGCTACTGGCAGAAGCTCTGCCAGGGTCTAGTGACACACAAACACAAAATATATATATATATATATATTTATGCACATATATGCAAACTTCAATGCTTGGGCTGAACTTCCCAGCTCCCATCTGCTGTGCACAGTGTGAAACGTCTCACTGTGCAGAAGCCAGAACAGTCATGTGTTCTGCAGAAATCCCAATCACACTCCATTTCGGTACGTTTCCAGAAGCACACCTTGTGCTGACCCCAGGAACAGAGGTGATCTGCATTCACATGCAAGAATCGGAGGTTTAGTCGCTGCTTTCCTCTTAATTTTCTCCATTTGACCTATTGTTTTTCTTCAGCTCAGCTGACCTATATACTGCAATATGCTTCCAACGGCAGAGAGTGCATTAAGATTCAGGGGATTCTCTACATCCTATCCGCATTTTTCATTACAGCTATTGATATTATGTATTAAAAGACTAATGATTTGGAGCCTCTAATATCAGGAAATGATATCTCTAATGATGCATCTTTGACCTCAGGCCTGAGGTCTGCAGCATAGTTTCCTCATCTCATGCGGATGTTTCCTAAAAGCCTCGCTGAGTAGTTTGTTGGCTAGTACAGCATCTGCTTGAGCCTTCACCTTTCCACTTCGTGGTACTTGCTGTTCTTCACAGAAGAGCACTGACTGCTTAGAAAACAAGCCAGGGCAGTACAGGTATTCAAGTCAAAGCATGTGGCTGATGATGGGAACAGCTTCATTCTATAAGTTGTCCATAAAAAAGAAGTTTTATCTAAATTTCTTCTGCTTTGCTAGATGCACTGAATTTTGTATCACGCAAGAACAGCTTAAATCTACTCTGCAGTTAGACAAAGAGGAGAAGGTTGGTAAAAGCAGATGACTGATATAAAGGTGCGCTGTATTAGTTCAGGCACTGGTCCTGCAGCTTGCTTCATATGAGTGGAAGTCATCGTATGATTGGGACCTCAAGATTTTTAACACAGAAACTTAAAATTTCAGAGCTGTCAGTCTTTTCACACCTGAAGACAAAGTATGAATATTCAGCTCACTCTCACCTACCTTATTGTTTTGCTGGTGACTTGATTCCCTCAGTTTCCTTCCATGTTGTGGGAAGGATTTTTTTCAGAGTGCCAGCATACATCTTCAGCACGCAAATAATAATCCTTCCTTCAAGGGAGCCATAAGAAAACATATATATGTAAATGAACATTTCAAAGGCCAATGAAATATTAGGCAGCCAGAAGAACCTTTATTTTTAACAATGTTTCAGCCACACACATTTTGCCTTCACTGGCAAGTGTGTCAATGTGTAAAGTTTCATTACCAAACTCATTTCTATAATCCATTTATTGGTCTGAATTTTTTTCTCTCTAGGCTTATTTACTATATACAAACACGATGATGTAAGGCTTGCCTTAGGGAATTCAACTAACATCATTACTCTGTAGTTCATACCTTTTATTAAGGTTTTCTTATTAAAAATGCCACTTAAAAAAGACCAGTTCTGAATGCTTTCATTAATAAAGATCTCCTCATGTGAATATGTGTTCCAAGATATGAATTAAGTACTGATCCTGCAAAATCATAAACATGTCATAAACATGCTTAATTTTATACACTCTGAGTGACTTCATTCAATTCTCAGTAAAGCAGGACTCTTAAGCTGCAATTCAGCAGGGTACTCAGACATATGCCTAAAGCCACCCTAATTCAGTAAAGCCCTTCCGCAGGTGGATTTTCACTAATATACTCAAGCATATATTTAATTTTAAGTACATGCTTAAGTGCTTTACTGAGTTGGGGCCACCACAACTTGAATGAAGCATATCAATAAGCCCATGTAGTGTGGTGTATTACTTCATACAAAAGGTAGCCAAATATGTATTTCAAAACACATGGAATGCAAAAGTTAAATCAGTAAGGTAAAACACTATTTTGCAAGATCTTCAAAATCAGTAATGGATTAAAAACAGCATGCTTGATGGCAGATGCCCCTTTCTCAGTTAAGATCTCACAGGAATGCACTACATCCGGAACTGGAAGACAGATAGTTGAGGAACAGCTCTCTGGTTATATACTAATAAATTGAGTATAATCTGTGTTGGCAGTATTTTTTTCAATTAATTATTTAAAGATACAGTGTGTATCCCAAAGTTCAGTGGTCCTAACTTTTCTCTTATTCTAATCAATATGAAATTTGACAATAGGAATTGAAACAACCTTGTGTAGTCACAGCGAACATTTTGTTTTGCCTTTAAATCTTAATCTATAATAAAATGCAATAGCAATTGCATCCTCCCATGTATTCCCATGCAACCTAGAAGGAGACAACTTTGGACTATTGCATACACAACTGCATATAGTGGTTATAGTTTTGTCTTCAGCGGCTCGTGTTTCTCCTGACTATGGTCCAGAAGCCCCAGCCACTGCCTCAGGAAAGGCAGTCCCCTNAAGGCAGTCCCATTCATTGTGGAGTCACATGTATAAAAAGAACATGGCAGAACAGAAGGTCTTCTATATACAGTCTCGAAAGATATCAATTCCTCCTGGAAAAAACTCTGCTGAGTGACAAAGAGAAGCTAAAAATGAAAGGAAAATAAACTTGAAGCAACAGTATTAGAAAAACAGCTCTGCACTGGTCTTAAAATTATATATCTTGTGACTTTCATACAAAGGTTTAATAATTTCAGGTGAGCTGCATAGCATACTTTATGACATTACCACAAGAGTTTTACGGGTCACCCCAAACCCATGCCAAGAAACCTTTTTACTACAGCATCATGCATTCTTTATTAATACTGCAGACAGTTCTGAGAGTCTCAGCCAGAAAGATATGGACAGAGACAAGGGAATTATGAAGGGAAAAAAAAAAAAGCACAAAATTGATTAAATGGTCAAAAGACTAATATGTGGGGAAAGATGAAAATAGTCAGCTCTGTGTCATTCAGATGACAGGAAGGTGAAGAATGTAAAAAACAAGAACAAAGAGAAAATCTTAATGCATTACAAACGAGCAACATAATTATAATGAGATAAAATGGAAGAAAGGCTATCTGTAGTTTAGCTATCAAGAAATGTCTCTTACTGCTAAGACCTATTAATATCTTTTCCTAGAGAAGTGGCAGAAGCCCTAGCACCAATTTAAAACTAACTGCAGAAAAATGGAGAACACTCTGCAGAAGAGCAGCGCTCCCCACGGTGGTGTGCTGGATGATGAAAGAGGTGTTCGCCTGACATCCACTGCTACAGCTTTAATGAATCTTCATTTTCTGAGTCTTCCCCCTTAAAAATGACAATATGCAAGTTCTATAAAACATTATGGGCTCTCTTGACTGCTCTAAACTATAGTGATGTGCAGGCAGATGTTTTTCACCTGGTCCAGATATTTTTTTCTATATTTTTCCTCCTACAGACCTGCTTTTCCTTGCAGGGTGGTGAATGGGAGCCAGGAGTACACTTGTGAGAGAGCAGCTGTTTTGAACTGGAGCAGGCACACCTCTGCCAGGGTAATACAAAGAGCAGTTAGAGAGCCACTGACAGTTCAAAGTGTCTTGCTTTCATTATGCTGCACCTGCCATCAACCCTGTTACATCTGTTAAATTCCCTTTAGAGGAATGTTGTTTTTATGAGGAAAAATGAATAGCTCCCTTTTACTAGATGAAAACCTGTAGATGTATGAAGTTAAGACAATTATTAATATTAAACTAACATCTACCGTTTAATAGCAGCCTCTCTTGGGACTAAAGCGGTGACATGAGTTACTATTGTTGCAGAAGGAGGGA
>VYZV01005530.1:28351-42932 GCA_013401275.1 Pandion haliaetus | reverse complement strand
CGCGGGTCCGACATTTTGGGGCGGCGAATTCTTCCAGCAACTTCTTAAAGGGGCCGCCTCTGCAGCCCCCCCCCCCCGCCACCGAGGAAAACCGCGCCACACAAACCCATAACAACCCTAAACTATTAATTTCCTTGCTTTCAATTCTGCTGGTTCTAAGTGAGCGAATAAGTAACTACACTGTTTATCACTGAAGTCTTTTCGAAGCCTTTTCATGTAGTTTTTCAAAAAAAGATCAAGTGCTTGTTATGTATATGGGAGCAGTTACAAGTCCTGAAGCAAGAATAGCAGCACCTCTTGGATTATCTGCCAGTTATGCTAAACACAGCCACATCTTTGAAGGCCTGGTAGTGATTGTGCTAGCCGCATTTCCTTTCAAAACAGAAATTTAAAAAAAAAAAGTCATTATTCTTCTATTGTAAGTAGACTAGAAGGTCTATCTTCCCTCAGCTTCAAATTTTTTTGCGTGAAAGAAAACTTGTCCAGCAACATCAGCTTGGTGCTACACAGCTCTCTGCCCCACATGTTGCCCTTCCCTGTTCTGGCTGTCTCCTTCCTGAGACTCTTCCCACAGGATTGTCCCTATGGGCCCCAACAGCCCTGCTGATCACCTCCTCCTGCGCAATTTTACAGTGAACAATGCAGAAAGGATGTAGCTTTTCAAATACTGAGGAAGAAATGAAGCAATAACCTGAGGACAGTAAGTTATTAATTGCTGCTTCCAGAGGGAATTAGTCAAATTGGTCAGAGGAGCAGATCCTGCAGGATCATGCAGAAGTGCCAGCTGTTTTACTGGTTCCCAAAGGCTTAAATTACAGCATCTGTAAATCTTCAATGGATTGAATCAACTTCCTTTTAATTCTTAAAATTTGGAAAGTATTTATTTCTGTTGCCATATTAATTGTTCAGAGGTAAAACAAGCCTGAAGTTTTAATATCTCTTAACACAAGTACTTTAATTAATTTAAAAAAGGTTTGGATGGAGCAGAGATTTAAAAACATTGTCACTGCTTTTAGTGTCTCCTATGTAGTAGTTCACTCCATGTGGGTACTACCGGTCTTAAAACTTTTACTCTGCCCACTCTAAATGTAACTTTGGGTTAGCAGCTACTGTTTGTTCAGCAAATACTTCTGTGTGTTTTTCAGATGGACTAAATATACATACACTGTGGGTAAATATAAATAGACAGTATACATAAGAGACCAGAAAGGCCTTGACTACACCCTCTTCTGAAGGAGGTTTGCTGTAAATTGAAATTGTGACCATTGAGAAACTTCACAAAAGCTGCTTGAAGAGGAACTTGTTAAACAACCAGGAGGATCCAGAGAAGACTCACAGCAGCAAGGGCAATACTGCTCAATGCAGCAAATTGAAAGATGATGCTACTAAAAAGGCAAAGACAAATATAAACAACTGAAAGCAAGTATTTTTAAAAAACTTTGCTACCACTGTAGGTATCCTGAAAGCAATTAATAGAAAGCTTGGTTAAGTCATACGAAAATCACATTCACTGAAGATGGAACACACGTCTTTGATTACCTACCCCTGTTCTTTCATTACAGATGATCGGAGAGGGTTCCCACCCTTTGTGTATAAATTATTTTTTGCCCGATGCAAAGGCAAAGGTGGTGCAGCAGACATGGAGGTGGGAGGCATTTTGCAGCCTGAGACAGGCTGAGCGATAGTTTTACATAACTGAACGCCTTCAAAGGGAGACTTTTTGGCACACGTGTGGAGCAGGGCAAGCATCACTATATTGTGCCAGTGATGTTAGAGTAAAAGAATTTTGGTTTTACATTCACACCACTAATAGCGTCAAATGTTTATGGAAATACCTAACAAATAATTAATAACACATACATGGGCTAACGAAGATAAAAGGAATGAGAATCTCTGTGAATTTTTAATCTGAAACCTAAAGAAAATTTAATTAATTAGATTTCGTGACATTAAATAGCTAAAGTTACTTTCTGTTTAACATTTTATTTTTAACATTTTTTTAAAACATGCCATTTTTGTGCCATATATCTTTTCTTCTTCAAATTATCAGCAACTATTATAACAAAAAATCTTGGACTGAATTGGCAAAACTCCTTCCTGCTGGAGACACCACTGATTAATTTGTCCCAGTATCCAACTGATCACATTGATTAAAAAAAATCCTGTTTAGATCATCACTGGAAATATTTCTACTGTTCACTTTTATAGCACATTAAATCCCAGTATCTCAGAGTATTAGGAAACATTGATGAATCTTCACAGCTTAGGTACTAAATAGGAAGTAGTATCCCCCATTTAAAAAAAAAATAATAGGTAAACTGTGTGACATAAAGACAAACTTTTTAAGTCAAAATTTTAAAGTCCAATACCAGTTGCTCCACTCAATACAGGAGTAATTAGATGAAATTCTCTGACCTGTTTTATGCAGAAGGATCATACAAGATGATCTAATGGTCCCTGATGGCTTAAAAATCTATGGAACTGCCAAATGACTACTGCAAGGCCACAGGGTGAGTGACTAAGAGCTACGGAATTGTATATACCAATAGGAAACAATTATACAATTACTATGTTCTCCTCTATCTCTATCAATACAGCAGGAATAATAATCCATGAGTTCTTGGATTATTATACTACTTTTTAATTATGATACACTATTTCTGGGGGCATTGTTTTTAAGAAGAAAGTCTACCAGTTTATTGTTAATATCAAAATTTTGTTAAATCCACTCCATGATGGATTAAAACCATTTCAACTTTACTCAAAGAACACATGTCCACCATAAAAAATAAGGAAGTACCTGGATGCATAATCCCACTGTTCTATTTGCACATGTAAGTGACAAGAAAGCTCTGTAGTCCTCTCTAAGGGTAAAATATCTTAAACAATTTTATGGGAAAGCATGGTGCCTAATGACCTGGACAATCAGATGTTCTGACAATGTCAGACTTCTAACAAGGTCACCATGAAAAAGAAAAGCACTGTAGAGTAAAATAATGAAATAGTTAAGAAAATATAGATTAGCATTTTTACTTTTGATCTTTCCTTTATGAGAACATGGCATTGAATTTTTAAGGTACACTATATTTTACAATAAAGTCCTAACAAAAAACACAACTCATCGAGTTTGCAGGACTATATTGGGTCAAAGTGTTGAACTGTATAACCGACTTGCAATTATTCTTGTTGTGTTGTCTCCCAGCCTCTTAAGAATTCACTTGCAAATTCACTTTATAATATATATATTTAATGCAGTTTGCCCTAGACAAATCTTTACAAATCTTTACCCCTATTTTCAAAACTTTCATCAAAGAGAGCAACATCAGAAGATATCATTAGATAATCCTCTGATCTACACATTGCATCAGTTCTGCTTTCAGATGGAGTTTTGCATATGCCAGTATAACTTCTCATTTCGCCTGTGACATATAGCTATATGGATGTGATCCTCCATTTGCTGTTATCCACTGTCTAGCTATCCTAGTTTGGTATGCGCTTGCTGAAAGGTTTGGGTGACAGAAATATTATATCACCATTGGAGAACCATTTCTTGGAGAAGAAATAACACTCAAACCACCTTGCAAACAGCCTGCTCAATCCCAGCTGTGTTTGAAACCTATCCCTCTCCGAGGCTGACACCGTGCAATCCTTTGCAGAGGGCACACATGTCATCCTAGTGTTGAAAAAGAGCCGCTGCAAAGAGACCGTAGCCTCTATTTGTCTGTTAAGTGATGGATTGCTATTCAAAGCTGTCAAAACCACACTGTGCCTGAGATTCCCAGCCTGTGCTGAGAGGACATGGTCTATTGTCCTCCCTCCCCACACATTAAGAGTAGATTAACTTCAGAAATAAAATATAGCTTCTGAAGTCATAGAAGGCAAGGCGTTTTATTAGGTCCAGTGATTAGTTTTAGGTCATGATTAGTTTTCTACACTGTGCAGCAAGACATATCATAATGAAGTTGCCATCATTTCTAGTTTTTTAAAGACAGCTGTCACAGAAATGGCAGGAATTGTTCCAAAGTGTGTGGCAACTTTCCACGGAGAGGTGGAAGCCAGTGAGGCAAGCAAAGTTCATTTATTTAGGATTTGAGCTCAGCAAGTGATGTTAACATTTTGTAAGGGTTTCACTGGAGCACAGTCCCACCAATACCAGAGGAAAAGCCCCATTCTCAGTCCTCCCTGATCTCACACCTCTGCAACTGCTGTGTAGGACCTCTGTCAACAGCCTCACCAGCCTTCATGTTTTCACTCAAATCATGGAATAGATTAGATAGAGGGTTTTTTTTTTAATAAACTATTAATTATTTTTAGGTTATGACAGTTATTAATACATTTTGCATTTTTACAAAATTGTAAAATTTGATATGTAAGTAAAATGCCTTCCATCTCCCATTACCGACAACGGGACCAGGCCAAGCCTGATCTCAGAAGGTTGGTTGCCAGATCCACTTAAAGTTTCTGGGTGAAAGTGAGGGTAAACCAGCAAAGATGGATGCCAGTCCTTGTTATTTGCAATGGGGCAGAAGACAGGATGCCATCAGGGAAGCTAATGGTCCGTTAGCTGCTCTGTGAGGGCCAGGCAGGGGACAGGAGAATATGGACATGCCAGAGATGGTGGGAGCAGCGGGGAGGGAAAATGCATTCGGAAACGGGACAGCAAATTGAGTGAGACTAATGTAGGGACCAGGAGGGATGCAGAGGAGGGGCAGACAAGCGTGAAGATGAGGACGCGGAGTCAGAGAACAGGCAAATGTGCTGTGACAGAGTGGAGGAAAATGCCAAGTAGGAAACTGTGAGAAGAGGAGGAAGTATGGAGGTCAACCAAATGCTGCAGCATGGGAGCTATGTGAAAACATGCAAAGAAAATTCAAGAAGGTAGCTGCTCCCACAGCTAGGATAGGGAAATCTGAGTCTCAGGGGTTCCTAGTAGATAGAGTCTCTTGGATCAGTGAGCTGAGAGGTTGCATTTCTGCAGGGGTTTTTAAGGAAAAACTTAAAACCTGCAAAAATGCCACAGACAGGGAAGGGAAAATGGGAGAAGGAAGGAAACAGGAGATTCTCACCGATGCTAAAAAGGAGAGAAAAAGGGACAAAAGGAAGTTTGATTTAGATACAAGACAAGAAGCCCCTAGTGATTTTAGGCAGCCACAAATATGGGGGCTCAAGCTCAATGTTTTCAAAATCTTGGATACGGCAAAATTACATTGTAGTTAAAATTATTGACTATTTTGGAAGCTTATTTTTTACAGATAAGCAATTGTTCTGAGAAGTAGAATTGCAAGGCTTTGTTTCAGAGCTATCACTACAGTATAAAACTAATATAAACCAACTAAGTAATTGCCATTGTTGCCTTTCTGGAAGGAGCCCACTAAAGATATATGCACTTGCACAGGACAGTTGCAAATTAAATTAAGCCAGATGGATTTCTAAGGTTAGACAGTCTTCTTCATTCTGTTACATGTGAAAAATCACTTCTAGGATCCTTCTCCAGAGTTTCAGAGATCCAGTGGTGTCAGAGTGTGCTAATATTGTACAGTCCAGTGGCTGCCAAGATTTATCTTTTAAGGGTTTGCCAGTGTCATAGTGTACTGCTATTTTACAGTCCAGCAATTTCCAAGGTTTATCTTTTTGCAGAAGCCCATATAAAAGTTACAACATCTTGGACAGTTTTGATAGGAAGCATCCATAATCACTGAAAGATTGAAAAGTATTTGAAGTTGGACACACTAATAATCTTCATTGCTTTCACAGCAGGTGTCACCTTTTACTTTGTAAATGCATTATGTCAGAGTCTCCCAAGAAGGGAGAGAAAACTTCTAGGCTGATGGAGAGCGTTGAATAAAGTTATGGGGGAGACCATTTGGAAAAGGCTTTATTTTTTGTGACTTTTTCAGTTGTGGTCCATGTGTTAAAAAGAATAAAGTTTCTGCAGAGATCCTGCCTAACCAGCAAGCCCTTTTGTGCAAGGGAGGAAAGCCTTAAACACCGCATACTCTTGCTCCATTGCACCATGAGTCAAGTAGAAACCTGATTGAAGGCCTCTGCATCTTCCTCTATAAAGCAGGGGAGAGAACAAGCACGAAGAGCTGGGAAAGCATTAATTCTAGATTTTTCTCCCTTTAGGCAGACCTGTGCCTCCACAAAAGGGGAAATAATCTGTACTAAAAGGCGGTCTGGTGTAGAGTATCCTTTAAGCACTGAGAAATCAAAAAGAAACGCTGAGCCACAATCGGATACCTGTTCTGTTGTTACAGTCTCAAAAATACTTTCCAGTCCTTGGGACAGAATTGTTACTTTGCAGCAAAGCCAAAAATTAACTGCTTTATTAGTATCTATTTTTAAAAACTCAGGCAAATGGATTTTCAGGACTTTACGTTTTTAGTACGTACACCACACATTCATTCTAAGCTAGTTATCATGATAGTTTTGGCTTTTCTAGAATGATTTTCTACCTTCTAAACATCTACAGAAAATGAAAATTACACAAGGTATACTTCATCTTACTGCATTTATGTAGCCATTCATAAACCACTTGTTTTATTCCATTTAAGGAATAAGTAGACTTTGTTAAGGACTTCTCACAGTCCATTAGTCAGGATGTTATCCAGTAACTTCTGAGATAGCAAAACTTGAATTGGACAACTTTATTTACATGGTTTAGTAGAGTCATTTCATATACTATAACCTGTTCACAGAAATATTTTTTCAAGTTTTTTATCAAAGTGAATATAGGATGCCACAATATGTGTTTTTATTCATACATCTGCTACTGCTACTCTTATTTTTCTGATTCTTGTAAGCTTTTTTCTGCGATGTCTTAACTTTTATGGTAGGTTTGAAACATAAGCTTCACAAATATTAGCTGAGCAATGAAGAAGGAGCTTCACTGTTCTCATGGACCATACCTAGAATTCAAAAAGCCCAGACACCAAAACAGCCTTGTTTAGGGTACAGATTAATGAAATGCTTCTCTGAGATCAGTCCACAGACGCCATACAAAATGATATTTCCTTTCCGAAAGTTAGCAAAAACCAAAACAAGGATGAAAGAGGCAATATAATTGGAAATTATCCGAAATCTCAATACACTTTTGGAGCAATTCTAGTAGAACACCTAATTTAAAAGATACCAAATATAGACATTCAGATTCCTGCAAAATCTGTAATCTCAAACTTAAGGTTGCCTGCAGATGCCATCTGTCTGCTATCAGTGAAAGGAGCCATGTCAAAGAAGGATCAGTGTTAATGTTAACAAGGTATGTGCAGAGGTTACTGAATCTGCCTGGTCATTAGTGCCACATGAGAGGGTGGCCAGTTGTAAAACTGATGTCAAGTTGGATGTTCACTGAGGGGTATCAGTACAAGGTGCTGAGACATGCAACAGGGATAGCAATCAAAACATTTCAAGAACACAGATGCAAGACGTAAGTCCCCAAAAGACAGATTTTTCTACATGTAAGTATCTTCATGAACAAGTCAGGCCTCATCAAACTCTCACTCAAAGAACAGAGAAACAAAAACAGCTTACAGCAATAAGGTATACGGCATCATTGTCCTTTATGTGATTCCCTCTGTTTCAAGCAACTGAAGATACCTCTGAGGAAAACGAACAGTCCAAGATAATTTTGCAATAAGGCAAGATATATATTATTGTTTGAAATTCATGCCTCAAACTATATGTAGTCATGATTGTAGAAGACAGATATCCTTGACCATGAAGAAAAGGTTTAATTCCAAAATATATGGGTTGGTTTGTCGTAAGTCCCCAACACTTTAGCTGCAGTCCTTCTTATTTACCCATTGTCCATTAGTTTCTACTAATTCAGTCTGTATTAAATCCTTTTCTTTGAAGTCTGTTGCCAACTCATTAAATGTTCCAAACTTTCCAGTACATGGATTTATGAGCAATTAAGAGTTTCTCAGACTCAGTGTTCAGGAAATATAGCTCATTATCTGCTGCAAAGGCATTTGGCCAATTTAAGGAGATTCTTCAACAGAAAATTTGTTGTTTCCTAACAATGTTGCCCAGTCCCTTCTTTTTTAGATATTTTGTCCTGAACACTTTTTTTCATACCCTACAATGGCTCTAATCTGAACAGCTATTCCATTGAAAAAAATTGTTATATTTTACCTAGGTGTCTTCAAACGGTAAATTTACTGAGCTCATCTAATGGCTCTGATATAACGGATGAAAAAACTCCGTTGTCTGAGTGCAGGTCTTGAGACATATATTCAGACAAATGTTTTGCCTTATTGCCCTTTTCTCCTTACTCCCGGCAATATGTACACAGTATGTTCATGTTAACATATTTTCTCCAAAATCCAAGGTCCTGCAGTTCTTTCTGCCAACTCTGCCATTTGTTCAAAATCTCTATTCTTAAATGGCAATCTTCATTTTAGACCTACAGAAATGGATCTGAGTGTGCCACTATATAAAAAGTTAGATTTTCTGAACCTTTCATCTTCTACCCCTTGGATAATTTTCCTACTTGTGCTAAAGTAGTGTCATTTCTATCAAAAGACTGCTCTTTTGAAATTTGTCACTGGGAGGTTCTCTAAACTTTATTAGCAGTTTCTAACAGTACCTTTTATTTACTGGACAATTCTTAAGTACTTTAAGTAGCTAGTGCTGTAGCAAAGCAATCTTGCAAGCAGTTTTGAAAGATTTATTGTCTGGGTGCAATTTTTTTGTGAATGGACTTGCTGCTCAGACTATGTTCAATGCTGTTTACAAAAGCATCACAAAGAAGGGTATCTGAGTTAAGGTCTGCAGGAAACCATTTTAAATAATGCTGGAGTCCAGCCAGGGCCAGTTCTCAGCTCTCTGATATGAGCAACAGATCAAGTCATGGTGCAGGGCAAATGACATAAACCTGTTTGGTCAAGCACAAATTTCAGCAAAGCTATTCATGTACGTAAGTGTTTGCAGTTTTCAATCCCATTCCTGGTGAATGTATTTACCATGTTTATCCACAGTTCTAGGAAAAATCTCAGAGATCTTAAGAAAAACAGCAAAAAAAGTACACAAACTTCTCTTTGGTTTAAAACAAATCACCATTAACCAATTTATTAAACTGTTTTCTTACCTGCTTCATGAATACAATTTCAGGTTTATAAGGCTTACTCTTTGTAACCCTTAAACTACTGTCTGAATCTTCCTCAGAAAGCTGGTGAAAAATGTCATTGTATATATATCCAGAATATGTTTTAAACCACTGACTAGTACCTACATTTTAACTTCTTCTAACACTATGCAAGACCACCTTAGATTTCTCCAGAGCTACTGGTATCCGTATGCAAGATGATTAGCTATAATCTCTCAATAAAAGATGTCAAATTTTTCATTTCATCAGGGTTCATTGTGCACAGGCAACTCATCACTATTAAATAAAAAAAAAAGAGGAAAATAGAATATGTTAGTTATTTTATAGGCAAAGTAAATGTCCGTAACAGAAAAATGACTACTCACTTTCTGAACTGCATTTTCAAAAATAATAAAGGTTTCACAGTTTATTGTCCTTCTCTAGACAAGACAAAGAGCCTGCCCTCCAACAGAAGCAGCTCCTAACTCTAAAGGCTATTGATAGGCAGTGCTAACAGCATTTTACAACTCTCAGTGATTGTGCTGTCATATACATACCATATATATCATATATACATATTGACATATCATCTAGATGTATATGAGTATAGATGAATATGTATATATGAAATACATACATATACACGTGCATATATATGCAGACAATCAGGAACATCAAGTGGTAATGAATGATTTCCCAGCCCTCTGCAGTATGCATTATATAGGGTACAACCATCAGCTTTTAAGCATTTCCATTCTAGAGAAAATAACATTCTGTATATAAAATATTCCCCTTCAAGGTAGATTTTCTTAACAGCCCTTTTCACTCAAAACTCCTTGCCTCACAGTAAGATCTTTCAGTTTCAGTTCAGATTAAAGAAATGAACCAGTGAAAGAAGAAATAAAATGCACAGCCCATCTATTCATGTAACACATACACCACACACAAACACTGTCAACAGCCTGGCATCCTGTACCACACATTTCTATCATGTAATATGCATTAATAAAAAGCCCTCATATCAAATGACAGCACCTAGTTAAAGCTCCCACATCAATCATGTTTTTAAAGGAATTTTGTTTTGTGTTCCCTAATTGAATCCTTTGAAAAAATGCCAGAAAGGTGAGATTTTTTTTTTTCTTCTTTTCTCTTCTGGCTCTTAATTACCCCTCCCTGAAAGGAACAGACATCAAATAATAGAAAGACTACTACAGGAAACTTTCAATAGAAAACTGAAATCTCTCATTACTGAGATTTTTAAGGAACAACATTTTTACTTAAATTATCTGGGATAGACACAACTTTGGAGAGTGCAAAGGTAAAACCACTGGCAGAGCAGTGGCCTGTTTGATGACAGGCGCAAGCTCGCGAGCCACCCACATACCCCTGCATTCAGAGGAAAATTCACTCTAACAAGTGAAAGTTGGCTAAAACATTTCTTCTTCTCAAGCCACTGGTGGACCTCTCTCTCCTATTATGATTTTTCTCTCCTACCATGACAAACAGTCTTAATTGTGACACTTTGGACACATATGAAGCAAAAATGGCCCAGATTAGCTCTAACTGCTGCACTGCAAAGGGGTTAGCATATTGGAACCTGATTTCTGCCGAGAAAACTTCAGCCTTCAATGCACAAAGAAAATGTAGTTAAGAAATTTAGGGGTTTGATTCCAGTTAAAGTAGAAGTGCAGCATTCTGAAAACCATGTTCACTTCAATATGAGCACTTAAGTAGTATAATTACATCAATGCTTACCAAAGAATAATATAGCACAAGTCAATTTTCTGCGTCACTCTATCCTGTACCTTTGGTAATCTGCATAACTTTCGGCTTTATAGTATTTGACTGCTAAGCCTCCTTGAACAATTACACAGTTCAGTTATTTTAAGTAAAATAGATTTGTAACAATTCTCTCACTCTTTTTGCTGTTGCTGAACAATGGCAGGTGCGCAACAACAAGAAACTGCTTCAAACCCCACGTTAGCTCAACACAGAATGCATGGAATGAAAATCGAGAGACGGAGCCAGATGCCACAGAGGTAACATCCTCTTTTCTTTATCGTCTCATCTCATTCCTCAAGGCAGCCAATCTCCTATCCCCTCCGTGCTAGTGACAGTAATCCTGGCAAAGCAGTGTCACCATATAACCATTAAAGGGAAGCAGCAGTAGCAATAATACTCAAGGTGCCTTTCCTATCTTTTCTTTTAAAAAGATCAAACTTTGGGACCTTCTGGGAAATAAGAACAGTTAGATGCGCTCTGTGAAAAGTGCATCTTTGTCGGAATGGGAAACAGGCAGAGATAGAGCTACCGGCAACTGTTCTGATTAAAAAAAATCATGCTGGCAGTATTACAGAGAAAGATTTCAGATAGTTATGTACATGTGTACAAGCACACAAGCAGATAATTGAGAGACCAGAACTACAGTGGCTTTTTTTGAGAAAGTACCATATGAAAAGATAATGAGTAAAAACTCCAGACAAGTAGTCCCTATAAAGCCCCACACCCAGTAAGCCACAGGTCCCATCTGCCATCCTCCTTGCTTTTTTCAGCACAGTTTTCTTAGTACAGAAATAGGGTATATTAGTGTCACGATCAGATCCAAGCACACTGTTGGGATTTAGATAATAATGCAACTGATCCCTCTTCGGCCTGTCAGTCTGAACGTGTGGCACACTGACGTGCAGACATGTGCAGAGATAATGCAAAGTCAGAGGCATGGGGAAAGCTTGTGCCTGAACACCAGCCTCTCCCAGCTTGAGCCCTCCATGTACTCCTATAAATAGCTGTATCCTGCTGAATAACACACCATGCTTTCCACACTCAGACAGTGAAACTGTCATGGACACAATTGCTTTAAGTGCCATGTGAAGGAGTGTACCAACTCCCACCCCAACCCACCAGACGCTAGTTTACAGACTTTGCAGGTCCCACTTGCATTGGCAGTGCAAGTTTTAAACTCATCACCTCAATTCCAGTGACACCTTGGGGTTCAGGGCCCCAACACTCATCTGCAGTTGGGAGCAGGGCACCACTGCCCCTGTCCCGGTCCATCCTGCCCCTACAGCCACCCTCAGGACATGCAGTGGCTTTTCCTCCAGCTCCTTCCTCTTTTTCCTCCTCCTAAGAACTTTCTAGCTGCTGTTATGGCTCCATGTTGGTCCTTGAAGCCTGCTAAGCCAAGCCTAACCAGCTTCTTCCCATATCTTCCTTCTCATGGAGACATCTACAGGCATCATGTTGAGCAGTACCCTGTAAAGAAACTTCAGTGTAATAATACTGAGGCCACTAGTCATCAAGATCAGTCTCTGGGTTGACAGTCTTCTTTTAAAATCCATTTGTATTTGCTCCAGTACCTTTCCCTAGATGAAATACTAGGATTCAACTCTGGTCTCTATAAATATAGACCTCAGCTGTTCATGTATCTTCTTTGACAAGAATGACTATTAAGGTGATAAGATCTTAAAGCTTAAACAACCAGAGGACAGCTTATCTGAACATGCTAAATAACATATTTCCTGTCAACTAAAAACTATTTTCCATCCCTGTGGAATAAAGCTAAGAAGATCCTAACTCCTATGAAAATATTGGTGTATACTTTTGTGAATCTGTTCAGAAATGCATCAGAGAAATCTTTCCACTAACTATGTTCCTCAGAAAGGCTCAGCCACATAATTTGCCCATGCAAAAAGGTGTTTAAATATAGTCAGTGAAGAACCAGATTTAGCCACAATACATTCAGTGTTCTGTTAGAATTGGGAAGAGCATTCTCAATAAGTCAATGACTCTAATAGTTGAATTCTTTCTAACCTTCCCACTTTAAATACAGTTCATGTTTAATCATTTTCACATTGGGGAAAGTTAATAAATACTCAGCTCCCCAGGGAATTATTTGGTTGGACTATCAATTTCAGAGGCAGCCAGCCTCAGGACTTATGACTAGAAAGTCAATCAAAATAGCTACTTTATTTAGGTACTGCCAAAGTTCAAATCAACCCGAAAGGCTTGTTGGAAATACTGCTTAAAAACTGAGATAGGGGTCCATGATAGTCTCTTCTGCTGGGGCTGTCTCCCAGTGGGAGAAGCAGCACTGCCACTGGCCTAGTGGCCACATGTACTGATGGTGAGCAGATCTGCACCCTTCTCAGGGGTCCCAAGGAGGCCCTCGTGTACCACTTCTCACCTGGTTATAGGCTATGATTTCCAAAAGGTGCTATATATGCATCATCCTAACAATGTTTTAAAAGAAGCCCCAAGGACCAATTTATGCATTTTATATTACATAATTCCTGTATTTAAAATTAAACAAACAAACAAAGCAGAAAGAATCCGAGTGGAAGAAGGCGGCTCTCTGTCTCTTCCCTTTGGATGCCCTCACCCCTTGACTTCTGAGCCTGGCTTCACGTCTGACCATGGCCTGGCCCCATGAATCCTGCAGTCTGGCTTCCACTGTGTCACAGCTTCCCTGGGAAGCTGGAAGGTACTTTCTTCGCCTCTGAACATAATAAACTCTTGGTTAATACAAGTTAATGCAAATTTGATCCCATGACCAGGGGAAAACTAAACAAAGGGAAAGTGGCTGGCAGAGCAGCCTGGGTCCCAAAGTGGACAGGGGTGCAGGGTTTAGGGCTCTGCAGAAGCGCTGGCTCTAGAAGATGACTCTGTGCAACTCCCTGCACAGCATGTGATACAGAACACTTGGCAGGAAATGCTACGTCCTTTCTTTGTGGGGAAATTCATGGTGCCTAATTTAGGTGGACTGTGTTTTACTGCTGAGGTCGCAAATATATTAAAGCAAAGTAAACTACAGGTAGGGACCCAAAAGCATAGAGCTTTGATCTTAACCCCATAACTGCCTAGCACTCCAAGTCCCTTTCTTCTGCTCCTCCAGCTAATAAGCAGAACTTGGTACTTTGCGTTAATTGTTTTCTATTTTTATTTTTCTTGTCTTCAGGGTTCTCTAAATCCTTCTGTACCTCACTCCAGTCACCCCTTTCATTAACAGCGATATCCAGCTTTGTTTAGTGAGCAAATTTAATGGGTACCTGTCGCGGTTTCAGCCCAGCCGGTAACAAACCACCATGAAGCCTCTCACTCACTCCCCACCCCCTCCCCTGGCCACGTTGGGATGAGGAGAAAATCCAAAGGCAGGCTCGTGGGTCGAGACAAGGACTGGGAGGGATCACTCCCCACTTATGGTCACGGGCAAAAGACAGGCTCAACTCAGGGAAGAAACAAAATCAATTTAATTTACTACAAATCAAATCAAATCAAGGATATTAGGAAGTAAAACCAAACCTCAGAGCACCTCCCCCCACCCCTCCCTCCTTCCCAGCTCAGCTCCATTCCCGGTTCTCTCTCCCTCCTCCCACCAGCGGAACAGGGGAACAGGGAATGGGGGTTAATTCAGCTCCCCACACGTTGTCTCTGCTGCTCCTTCCTCCTCAGGGGGAGGACTCCTCACTCGTCCCCTGCTCCACCGTGGGGTCCCTCCCA
>VYZV01005530.1:0-28029 GCA_013401275.1 Pandion haliaetus | reverse complement strand
ACTTGGAGCCGGGGGAGTTTCCAGCAGCTTCCCACAGGAGCCATCCCTGCAGCCCCCTCCCCCGTTACAAAAAAAAAAACCTGTGCCACACAAACCCATAACAGTACCCCAGGCACACATAAGATAGGACCCTTGAGGAGTTCTATCACCTGCTTCCATTCTCTGCAGTTCCAGTACCACAGCATGGCTGAGGTTGGAAGGGACCTCCAGATGTCATCTGGTCCAACTGTCTTACTCGAGAAAGGCCACCCAGAACCAGCTGCCCAGGACCATGTCCAGATGGCTTTTTATTAGCTCCAAGCAGTGAGACTCCACAATCTCTCTGGGAAACCTGTGCCAGTGCTGGGTCACCCTCACAGTAAGAAGGTCTTTCCTGATGTTCAGACGCCACCTTCTGCATTTCAGTTTGTGCCCATTGGTATGTGTACCTCTGGCCCTGTCACTGGGCACTACTGAAAAGAGCCTGGCTTTGTCCTCTTTGCACCCTCCCTTCAGGTATTTATATACATTTATAAGAAGCCCCTGAGCCTTCCCTTCTCTGGACTAAATTGTCGCAGCTCCCTCAGCCTTTCCTCCTATGTGAGGTACTCCAGTCCCTTAATCATCTTTGTGGTCCTTCACTGGACTCTCTGCAAGAGCTCCGTATCTCTTTTGTCCTGGGGAGCACAGCATGGGGCCCCGTAACCCAGGTAAAGCCTCACCAGTGCTGAGCAGAGGAGAAGGACCACAGCTGTGATAGCTTATACAGCCCTTGCTTTATCCATCTTAAAATTCTGGAATTATTTCCACTTCTTCTCCAGCTTAATTAATCACTTCCCATCACATAATTCAGTACAGTTCAGATAAGAACACAGGAGTATGAGGATGGTCATACTGATCAGACTAAAGGTTCATCTGTCAATAGGAAATAGCAAATGTCTATGAAAGAGAATAAAAACAGAGTGAGTATACAGCTTTACTTCCCCCAAAGTGTCTCCTTACCTCCCTAAATGTATGGCTCACAGACTTCCTAATCGGAATAGGTGTCTATATGTTTAATAACATTAGAGGGACTTTTCTTCAATTAATTTTTCTGATTTTTTTATGAATTTACGTAAACTTCAAGCGTTAACAACATCCTGTATCAAGGAGTCATTCAGGTGTGGTAATTAGCTTAACTGAGTTTTCTGTGTATAAAAATAAACTGCTTTGCCAGGGATAGATAACAGACTGGTCTGGCCAAATTTATCTTTAGAAAACCTTTTTTGCCTCTTTACCTGCCACTTACCCCCATCTCTTCAATTTTTTCCTTCCTTGAACTCAGACAAAAGTGCCTTTCTCTGTTAGATCACTTCTTCTGTCTGCCTAAATGTAAGGGCTACGTTTGCTATTCTTCAAACTCCTTATACAATCATACCCTGCTTAAAAATGTTTTACAGGCTGGATCATGAACAATCCCTCTTCTGACTGTGCATGAGCTCTTTCAGAACACCAAGTGAATTCAGCTCTTTGAATGTTGTTCCCACCACACACACAGTAACTTCAATTTCGTCTTTATTGATAACCAGTTGTAAGAGCAGCAGAACTACTGAATCCAGGTCTCCTATCACTTTGTGGAGCCCAATGTTAAGATCCCATGATCATTTTCTGATGTCTAATAGGTGCTGAACTCACGTTGCAGATTGGGAGCAATCATAGGGCTCTTCAATTTTAGCCAGTCATCTATTATCGTTGACAGTTCTATTCTCCTTCCAAATGTGGCTGAAATCAGCTGGTGGATTTGAAAGCTGTCTCACGGACAGCTGGATTGAAGCACAGGACTTAGGGATTGCGCCTTTTAGGGTTTTTTTTTTGTAAATGCAGAATTGAGTTTTGACTGCTGTCACGAGGAATCCCATCTATCATTACAAGATTGTTTCTTTTTCAGGTTACAGACAAACTATTTGTGTTTCATTAATACTAGCACTGAAATGGTAGACTTGCTGTAAACGCTGAAGTTTATACACCCTAGAATTATAACCTGGAACATCTGGAAGGGTTAGTCATAAAAAGTTTATAATTAAAGACAAAAATTCAAGATTTATATCTTGAATACATGTCGGATCAAACATTAGAGTCATTATCTCATGGAATGAATAAAGAAAATGCTAAATTTTATAAAACATTCTGGCTGGTGAGAACAATTTTCTTATTTATGTCAAATCTGTATCAAACGCTGCCTAATACTTAACTGTTGGTAAAATTTAATCTAGCTTTAAAGTGTATGTTGCCAAAAACTTCTAGAAAACTGGTCTAACATAAAAAAAAGAGTATAATTATTAGAAATGTTTATGTTATTCCCTCTGTAGCCTTGCCACCCACTCTAGGTTATTTATGTGCCCATCCTTGGGTTAAGCATAGGTTAAAATGAAAGTATTTAAACACACCATCTGCAAATACAGAGTACTAGTATGCTATAATGCTAGTCCTGCTAAGTAGGACAAAATAAGCCCAATTTTACTCCTATTCACATAGGATAGTGAGCAGATGATAGTCCCAAGGATTCAGTCTACATTTGGTTGTTAAAATGATGTTTTATTCCTTGATAACTGACAAAAGCATTATTTGTGAGTTTTGAGTGATTATTGATGTATCACTGAAAGTTAATCTTTCACCTACTGCTCTATTAGCCTAAAATGAAAAAAGCTTGTGATTATTTCTTCATTCATTCCTTGATATTTTTTAAAAGCCAAATTATTTCCATATCATTATGGAAAATTACTCTATAGCTGTGGGTGGAAGGAAGGAAGCTTGTTAAGTAATTCTGAATTCATTTTAGTAAACTTCTCTTTTGCTACATAGAAGCATATTTATGTTTTTAATTAAAAAATAAAGAGGCTGTAAATTGCTGGTCAATTTTAAAATGTTCTGACACCTCCCATTAATGCAAATACAGAAGATATATTTCATAAAAAAAATATATGGAGGAAGGATTAATGTGGCAGGCTGATAGTCTCTCTTTTTACAGTACCTAGCGCAACATAGCCATAACCTAGCTGATGTCTCTCAGCTCTACGGTAATATAAATGTTAATAAAATCCACCAGTTAAAATGTGATGTTCAGAGAAGGATTACTAAACAGGTACTTACATAAGCATTATCAAAGAGTTGTACCTATTTTATATAACTGATCAGTCATTAAGCACAATAGGGAAAAGAACAATACACAGGGGACTTGCATGGCATTTCACTTTTTTTATATGTAGACTAGCAACTTGGATAGTATTCAGAAGAGACACAAAGATTATAATAATCAGATTTGCTTTTTCAGTGCTGACACCGTTACTGGGTTAGCTGCACATCAGCAGGAGGGATCCCTCCTTAGTCCCTCCCTGTCTCACGTGTGCCTTCCTGAGTGGCAGATGAGCTGCTCCATCCCCCCTGAGGTTAAATCCTGAAAATCCCTGACTTACAGCCCCATCCCCAGCTGCAGCGGGCTACCTGGCCAACTGTGCCTGCAGCAAACCCTGCTGAATTTAGTGCTTGAATGGGACCTTTTTTTGGGTCGACTTCCAGTAGGGGATGCAATGACTCAGAACAGCTTTTTCAACAAAAAAGTGCAGCATTAAGACCATATGATGATAAAAAATGTCCCCAAATCAGAAGCAAACAAGTAAAGGTTATTTGATCTACAACTTAAGTAGGTCTAAGTCATGTCAGACACTATCCCTAGTGGATGGAAAGTCACTAGGCTGTAATACCAATCTTATTCCTCTTCTCTCCCTTCCCTGTCAGAGCTCAAGATCTTTCAGGTGTGCAAAACCCCCCAGAGCAACTGAGCTCCTAGGTATAGCTCAGCAAGATACTCCAGCAAGGGCCACATAAAAACCATTGAAAAATACTATTTCTTCTACATTCTTCCCATCTTAAATTTTGTTTAAATCTGAAAAATTTACTACATGATCTCTTTACTATTCCCACAAAATCAATCTGAGTCAGCTCAAAAATGTAAAAAAATATAATTAAAAAAACCCTGCAAAATAAAATTAGACATAGACTCTTATTCAGGGTTAAAAAAGTACACTAGTCTTAGCATGATCAGAAATCAAGGATGATAAAAGGGTTTGTTAAGTTCAGACAAATGGCCATTGTTTCAAATAGAAATTTTCAGGGAGAATTAACTCATACTTTTGCAATTACAAGATTTCTGTTTAATCATGTACAATGCAGGGATGTAAACCCTCAAAACATGGAACTTGGGGTCTGGAAGAACCACCTCATCCTGCAAGAGTCTCAAAGTGAGGAGTGCAGCCTTCTGCAAAGGCCACAAAGATGAACAGAGGCTGGCAAAGATAGGAGCAAGACACACATCTCTTGAGTTGTCCTAAATAGTATAATGCCAGAATGATTGTTTCAGGCTCTCTCTAGTTACAGGAAGGGAACTCTGAAGTATCATTTACTCAATAGCCATGAATCCCCCTTCACCTTACCACCCCCAAAAAGTACAAGAAAAACCCAATCGACTGTAATTTATTTAATCATGGACCACCCTGACTTTTAAACCATTAGACTGCTGAAAGAACAATCATAAGGGAAGGCAGTAATCCCATTATTCATACCTGCACGTAGTGGTAAGGTACACCCAGTACCATTTTGCTAAAAGTGACTAGCATATAAAAATTGTGAATTGCTGCCCAAAAGGCAGATTCTTCCATAATTGTTCATAAATGTGTTTCTTGTACTTCTTCTGAAACAGCCAATATTGGCTGCTGTCAGGGACATAATAATCTATTAGACAAATTTATACCGATCCAGAGTAACATGGTGGTTCCTAAATGTTTTTGCTTAACTGAAAACAGAATAAGTATTTGTTTAAAGACATAGGAAAGCAGTGTTTAATGATATCCTAAGGAGTTCACAGATGAATGTGTTTGCTATTATTACTGCTGTTCCTTTTTGGAGGGTCCTGATGCTGATTGTAAGATAACCAGTCATTTTTCATGCCCTGCCCTTAGCTGTAACTCTTGTCCTATTTCAAGCAAAATCCACAAAGCACTGACCCCGCAGAAACAGAATGTCTTTTGAGATGACAAATTCTGTCATTGTATTGTTGTAAAGACACAATTTAAAAGAATTAAAATAGATATGCAAATCTCAATGCCTAGTATTCAGAAACGTGCCTGCAGGAACATCAGGTAGGTGCAATCAAGGAAGAAAAATGTTGCTCTTCTAGGGATAGCGCCTTGAATTTAAAGACAGGGCTCCAGTTGAGGGCTGCAGAATGCAAATTCCTTTGTTAAACTGCTCATTTATATATATTTAAAATCAGAGACCATAATTCAGAAAAGCACTGTCCATATCCTTAAGTCCATTTCTCCTGGGAAAGAGGGAAGGCCGTTCACCACGTGCCTTCTGTGACTGACGGCGGTCAGTGAGAAGAGTCTGCTGCAGATATCCACTGACAAACCTGTGCTGGCAGAGCTGGGGTATTTGACTGAAACAGCTATGCTGGCAGTTGCTCCTGGTATTGACATAATTATCCCTCTTTTCCACTGGTATAACTGATTTCTTTTCTAGGACGTGAATTTGCTAATTGTACAGGCTACATGCTTCCAAATCTCATTGCAACCTTACAAATATACCAGCTTCTTTGTCCTAATAAAGGGCTGTAAGAGGCCTTGTCTCAAGTAGTTTGTTATGTAAGGACATTTTCCAGAACTGGAAACAAAAAATAAAAGCAGAGAAATATAAATATATTGTTATTTAATACCAGCTGAATTCCACGGATAAAGAAAAAGAAAATATACAGCAGACTGCTTTTCTTTGGTGAAAATCTTTCAGTTGCCTGACAGAGTTTTCCTAGAGAACAATAAAATACATATCTGTTAAAAGACGAATGGCCAAATTTGGATGATTTACCTATGCCAAGACTCACAAACTCCTTTTTTAACTGCCTGTTTGTCAAGTCAGTCCTGCCGTATAAAAAAGGCATAGCCGTCAGCCCCAGCCACTTGCCCCAGTGCGCAGGCACCCACCAGTCACACGCCAGCCCATACCCACCGGTCAGGTGCCTGCTCCAGGGGCAGACGCGGGTCTCCCTGTGGCATGGGAGAACAGGTGATGCACTCCTGAGAGAATACTTTGGAAACAAGCCTACAAAACTAGCAACGTGGCCTGGCCTTATTCCCAGTTTGCACCTGAAGTCCCTTTAGTGAAAGGGAGTAATGGAGCAGCTCCGGGTGGCAGATGAGCAGTCCTGGTGTGTCACACAGCTGAAGAAGTTAATCTGTGACATTGTAGGACTTGTGTAATGCAGATCTTATTGGCTCCTTCTGCCTCTGAACTTCCAGAAGGACCTGTGATACACAGATAATATAGACTTTATTTAGAAAATAGCTCCCACTTCAGTAATAACAATGACTTGGATGAAACCAGCCGTAAATGTGTCTGCAGTCACTATATTCTGCAAGTGGCTTCAAAGGAAGCATTAAAGAAATTATCACTGTAAAAGTTTTTCTCTTAGTGTCAACAATTTAAATAAATTCCATTTACTTGAGTGCTTTTGTCAAAGGCAATTAATGTAATCTATTTCATTTTTCTGTTAACTGTACGTTTACAAGACTATCTTTTTGTATAGTAAAATACAATTTGGTTCGAATAAAATGTTATAATTTGAGAATTTTCTGCATAGTCACTCAGTCTTGCAAGTTATGATGGAAGTCTTGTCAGGTTTTAGTGTATTATTTTGATACTTCAGAAAGGTTTGGTTTGCAACTTTTTGTGACAAATATTAGCACCACAATTTAACATCTTGAAGAGACTTAAAGAATGTAAAGAGCTTGTGGATAAGAAAGACACAATTTCCAAGGAAGTTATGTACTCAGAGGTAAAGAAAAAGGTAAACGAATAGGTTTTGTAAATTGAATTAGAGTAATCTTTCCAAGAATAGAGTTAATGACACACATCATGTCTTAGTGTGCGTAAGTGTATATATGTATATACATACATACTGGCTATTATCTTTCCCTTATTCTCACAAAGACATAGAAACTTGTACAGAAGTTGGACAGTTGGACAGTGCCACCAAAACACCTTGCTGAAAGTGACCTGTCTGAGCTTGGACAAAGCCTGGATATTCTGAGATTGGAAAATAAGGAGAAAAAGGCAATATTTTGTAAAAAAAAAAAAAAAAAAGTTTGTCATAAAAGAAAAGAATATTTGCTTCTGCTTTACTATTTCAATTTCTACATTATAAATTATATCAAACAGAATGCACTGACCTTTTAAAACCAAACATTTTAATAACTTACTGAGACTGGATTAGAGATACATATATAAATACCCCTTGTGAAAGCTTCCAATTTTGTTGAATCAGCACTGACTGTCAGAAAAGCTGTTCTGCAAGAATTTCTTAATTACCTGTAGCCCCACACATCACCCACACTTTAACAGGTGAAAAAGTGGAATGGTAGCATTCTTCCCTGCTTTGGCAGGTGTATACCATGCAGGTGGACAAGCAAGTGGGCACCTGTACATAGTTTCATGATTTTCCTTCACTCTACTTGCAACAAGTACTGAGGAGTCCAAATTACTCCCCAAATATAATGCCCCAATATCTGCTTAATCCCTAAACAAGCACTAAAATCTCTTTGATTTGCAGTTTTCGTTGTCAAAGTCATGACATGTGAGCCACCAGAACACCACTTTTTTTTTTTTTTTTTCTTTTATACAGCAGCAGAAAGTGTCATTCCCATGGATATCAGACAGCTGAAGGCCTATGCAATGACAGAAGTAAGTACTGGGACAGAGAAGTTGGTCTTTGGAAAGGACTCAGTGTGCAAGAAAGACTTGTAATTTCATTAGACCCTTGAGGGAGAAGTAAGAGTGGAATAAAACTGACAATGAGGAAAAGCATTAGGAAGGCGGGCAATGTATAGTATATCTTCTCCCCCATACTTGGGGTTACATGAACAAGTGCATATTAGACAATATAAGGTTTAAAAAGAGTGGGTATAGGTGGGATATCACAGCTCTTCACTACAGTGGGATTAAACTATCACAGAGCACTTAGCTTAACGGTTCGTCTATTTAAAAAAAAAAAAGAAAAAAGAAATTAAAAGAAATTAAAAGAAAAAGCAAACAAAACCCAAGCTAGTAAATTTCTTCCCCCAGAGCTGATAGATGCGTGGCTGATTTTACCCTAACTTCTGTGGGCTGTATGTCATTTGGAGACTTGAGAGTGAGGCAGGTGTCTAAAGCAGTGTAACAGTGTCAGGTAGAAAGAACATAAATTACCTGGCTTACCTGGCTTCTCCAAGGCACATCATCAAATAACAGCTGTTCGGTGGTGGGGTCACTCGTTGACATGCTCAGGAGTTCCAAAATGCTTCCTCCCCCCTTTTGAGCACATCAGAACTTTTAAATTGTCATAGATCTCATTATATTTGACTACACATCCTATGAAAAAATAGAGCAGTGGATTTTACTGGAATACAGTACCTCTGGGAAAGTCCCTCACAGAAGGTTTAAATTCAAGTTCCTTCAGTTTCACAACCATGAAAGCCATTGCAGAGGGGATCCCTGTCTTCTGCTTTGCAAAGTACAGAAAGCTCACAGTTGCTGCAGCACTGCATCTTTATGGAAGAGGGTAGTATAAATGGCCTTGCTATGGCACTCTGAAAATACCATAGAAAATGCGGAAACACTCCTAACAAATTCAAAGCATGTCATTACTATTTCTGTCAGTGAATTTTGAATGAAACACATGGTCTCGGCCCAGACATGCAACATCTAGAATTTCTATCTTTCTGGAGACCCAAGATCTAATTTAGCACAGGCAAACACATAACACAGACTTTCGTTTTTATGCTCTCATGCTGTATTCATTTAGTGGTAAGAATCTGACAATAGCAATGCAGAAAAGCCATAAAGCATCTGGCTTCTCTGCAGTCTATCAGCAAACTACAAATGTCACAAGAATTGCTTAATACTAGGAAAAGGACAGATGCACAAAGTTCCCATTTTAGTAGCCTTTACCAGCTTGAGGAAGTAATATTGGTAGGAGCTAAAAGTGGATATCATCTTTCACTGAAACATGAAGGCAAGCTTAGCTTGCATTGGCAGAATGCTCCCTTTAAAATATTTGAAGATTTTAGTCTCAAAATTTCTTTTACAGTATCAGATTATCTTAAATACCAGTTAACAATACAAGCCTAGACACATAGATGTCTTGAGTATTTTTTTTTGGTAGCATAAAATTTACGATATGTCCTTACAGGAAGTTTTTTCAGTGCCAGTATAGTTAATTATACCGATACAGTTAACTGTTAGCTCTTCTGGTCTAACTCTCCCATGTGGGCACAGTTAACTAGAATATGAGTATTTTAAACCTTTTCAGATAGCTTGAAAATTGCTTCCCAGGTGGCAAACTGAAGTGATTGGAGGCAGCCCTGTGCCCATAGAATAAACTAATTTTAAACTCTTGTCCTACCTATATGACTTTCCCATGTAGAAAAGCCCCTGGGACAAAAGTGCTTTAAAGTCTGTTCCATAATACTTACTTCAGTATAATTATTCCTGAATGCTAAGAGTGTCCACATGAGGATTTAGCCCAGAATAGCAATTTCAGTCAATATGCAACTGCAGATATATACAGGCACTTGTAGATACTTTACCCTTTCACACCTAATGAAGGCAGCGAGGTGTTGTGGACTGTGGTTTCAAGGAAGAGATGCTGAGCAAACTTAATGATCGCACACCCCGATGAACAATGTATGATGAAATGAATTAGGCTAGCTAAAGTAAGACGAGCCATGTATCCTTAGATCCAATTCTTGCACATGTCAACAGGAGACTGAATGAAGTAATGTAGTCTCTTCCTTTGTACTGGGCATTTCAAGCCTTCGACAAATCCCCCATAGAGACTAATAAGAAATCTGGGTAGTCATTGGGCAAGCAGCGAAGAACTGCTACAGATTAGACACTGGCAAAATAACAAAACAAATATAGTCAATTTTCACCCTGGCAAAGCCTCTATGCTAAGTCAGTGTTGAAAATATTCATAAATAAATCAGGAATTAAAGAACAGCAAGATGTAATCGCTCTTGTAATGCAAATAGCAATTATCAACAATATTTGCATTTGACACAAAGCTCTGAGGATAATATAGGCTGAAGGTGCCTGTAAAGAATCTCACCAGTAGACAAATGGGAAGTTCAATGGCAGATAAAATCTAGTGCTGACAAAAGTGTGGCACTACAAACAGGGAAGTATACCAGTCATCAGGAATTGATCAAGAGCCCAGTAACACACTGGATTAGCTCAATCTCCGGATGTAAAAGGTCCACCAACGGCTGGGTGAGCACAGGACTGGAGAGGTTAAGACAAGGCACAGAAATAATGTTAACTTTCCTTGCAATTAGGAAAGTATCATAGAATCATAGAATGGTTTGGGTTAGAAGGGACTGTAAAGATCATCTAGTTCCAACCCCCCCCTGCCATGGGCAGGGACACCTTCCACTAGACCAGGTTGCTCAAAGCCCCATCCAACCTGGCCTTGAACACTTCCAGGGATGGGGCAGCCACAGCCTCTGTGGGCAACCTCTTCCAGTGCCTCACCACCCTCACAGTGAAAGAATTTCTTCCTTGCATCTAATCTAAATCTACCCTCTTTCAGTTTAAAACCGTTACCCCTTGTCCTATCACTACACTCCCTGACGAAGAGTCCCTCCTCATCTTTCCTGTAGGTGCCCTTTAAGTACTGGAAGGCTGCTATAAGGTGTCCCCAGAACCTTCTCTTCTCCAGGCTACACAACCTCAACTCTCTTACCCTATCCTCATATGGGAGATTCTCCAGCTCCCTGATCATCTTTGTGGCCCTCCTCTGGACCTGCTTGAGCAGGCCCATGTCTTTCTTATGTCGGCAACCCCATTGCTGAACGCAGTACTCCAGATGGGGTCTAACAAGGGCAGAGTAGAGGCGCAGAATCACCTCCCTCGATCTGCTAGCCACACTTCTTTTGATGCAGCCCAGAGTGGGATTGGCTTTCTGGGCTGCAAGTGCACATTGCTGGCTCATACTTAGTTTTTCATCCACTAATACCCCCAAGTCCTTCTCTGGAAGGCTGCTGTCAATCCAGTCATTGCCCAGCCTGTATTTGAGCTTGGAATTGTCCCAACCCATGTGCAGGACCTTGCACTTGGCCTTGTCAAACTTCATGAGATGCACATGGGCCCACCTCTCAAGCCTGTCAAGGTCCCTCTGGATGGCATCCTTTCCCTCCAGCATGTTGACCACACCACACAGCTTGGTTTCATCGGTGAACTTGCTGAAGGTGCACTCAATCCCACTGTTCATGTCACCAACAAAGATGCTAAACAGCACCAGTCCCAATACCTACCCCTGAGGAACACCACTCGTCACTGGTCTCCACTTGGACATCAAGCCATTGACTGCAGCTCTTTGAGCGTGACCATCCAGCCGATTCCTTATCCACTGTGTGGTCCACCCATCAAATCCATAGCTCTCCAATTTACAGACAAGGATGTCATGCAGGACAGTGTCAAATGCTTTTGCACAAGTCCAAGCAGATGACATCTGTTGCGCTTCCCTTATCCACCAATGCTGTAACCCCATCATAGAAGGCCACCAAATCTGTCAGGCACTATTTGCCTTAGTGAAGCCATGTTGGCTCTCACTAATCACATCTTTGTTTTCCATGTGCCCTAGCATAATTTCCAGGAGGATCTTGCCAGGCACAGAGGTGAGACTGACTGGCCTATAGTTCCCTGGATGTTCATTTTTTCCTTTTTTAAAAATGTGGATTATGTTTCCCCTTTTCCAGTCAGTGGGAACTTCCCCGAACTGCCATGACTTCTCAAGTATGATGGATAGTGGCTTAGCCACTTCATTGGCCAGTTCCCTCAGGACCCATGGATGCATCCTATCAGATCCCATGGACTTGTGCACCTTCAGTTTCCTTAGATGGTCTCAAACCTGATCTTCTCCTACAGTGGGTGGTTCTTCATTCTCTCAGTCCCTGCCTTTGCCTTCTGTGACTTGGATGGTGTGGCTGGAGCGCTTGCCGGGGAAGACTGAGACAAAAAAGTCATTGAGTACCTCAGCCTTCTCCATATCTGAGGTAACCAGGTCTCCCATTGCCTTCCAAAGAGGGCCCACGTTTTCCCTAGTCTTCTTTTTATCACTGATGTACCTACAGAAGCTCTCCTTGTTGCCCTTGATGTCCCTGCCCAGTTTTAATTCTATCAGGGCTTTAGCTTTCCTAACCTGATCCCTGGCTGCTCAGACTGTTTCTCTGTATTCCTTGCAGGCTACCTGTCCTTGCTTCCACCCTCTGTAGGCTTCCTTTTTGTGTTTGAGTTTGTCCAGGGTCTCCTTGTTCATCCATGCAGGCCTCACGGTGTTTTTGCCCGACTTCCTCTTTGTTGGGATGCATCACTCCTGAGCTTGGAGGAGGTGATCCTTGAATATTAACCAGCTTTCTTGGGCTCCTCTTCCCTCCAGGGCTGTATCCCATGGTAATCTACCAAGCATATCCCTGAAGACGCCAAAGTCTGCTCTCCTGAAGTCCAAGGTAGCGAGCTTGCTGTGTGCCCTCCTTGTTGCCCTAAGGATCTTGAACGCCATCATTTCATGGTCACTGCTGCCAAGGCTGCCTTTGAGCTTCACATTCCCCACCAGCCCTTCCTTGTTGGTAAGAACAAGGTGCAGCATAGAACCTCTCCTAGTTGGTTCCTCTATCACTTGGAGAAGGAAGTTGTCATCAACGCATTCCAGGAACCTCCTGGACTTCTTATGTCCTCCTGTGTTGTCCCTCCAACAGATATTGGGGTGGTTGTAGTCCACTGTGAGGACCAGGGCTTTTGAACGTGAGGCTGCTCCTATCTGTCTATAGACGGCCTCATCCGCTCAGTCTTCCTGGTCGGGTTGCCTGTAGCAGACCCCCACTATAATGTCACCTGTCCCTGCCCTCCCTTTAATCCTGACCCATAAGCTCGTGGTCGGCTCCTCATCCATCCCCAGGCAGAGCTCCATGCTCTCCAGCTGGTCATTGATATAGAGGGCAACACCCCCCCCTTGTCTCCCCTTCCTGTCCTTCCTAAAGAGCCTGTGTACTTCCATTCCAACACTCCAGTCATAGGAGCCATTCCACCACGTCTCTGTGATGCCAATAAGATAACAGCCCTGCAGGCATGTGCACGTCTCTAACTCCTCTTGTTTATTCCCCATGCTATGTGCGTTTGCATAGAGACATTTAAGTCGGGCCCCTGATGAAGCTGACTTACTGGCTGGAATTACTTTGTGCTGCCCTTCAGGTGCTCTCCTGCTGACCTGTGATCCCCCTCCAGGCTCTGGGCATCTACTGCTGGCACTGTAGTGTTGGAAGATGTTAAAAACGACCTGTATAAAAAATGTATGTATTAAGTACAGCACTACTGTTTGTGCAACACGGAAAACATTTAGCAAAACCAGAAAGCATCCCAAGACAAGTGGCAAACCAAGAGGTCTAGGTGACCCTGATGGTGGTAAGGAACATGGGGACAGACCGTCTGGAGATGAAAAGTAAGTTAAAAGTGGTAACAAACAACATTCACTCTCCCTGCTTCCACGCATCACAGATGAACTTGTGGAACTCCCTGTCCCAAAATCATTATCAGGCCTGAAAGGATTAACTGCATTCAATGTTATTTACAGCTGTCTCAAGGAGGTGAATCACAGCACTCCTCGCTGCCATCCGGGTGAGTCCCTGTGGGGGTCTGGAGGCCACCTTGTCTCCAGCACCCAGGCTTCCCACAGAAGGAGACAGGGAGCACAAGCCTCAGCCTCAGAGGAGTACGGGTGCCACCACTTCAAGCTTACTGACAGGAGTTAGGAGGAAATTTTCTTTTTGAATAAATTATTCCATCAGGTGACTTTGATACGTTCTCCTGTATTAACTAGAGCCAGCCACTGCGCTGACTCAGAGGGAAGATCTATGCCATTAACACCATACTGTTCTGATGAGGAGGATGACATGGAAATGTCGCAAGTCCTCAGGGACCGGCAAATTGCTGCCAGAAGTCATTCTCATTCCAGTTGGTAGCAGCCACACCAGACAATTGCCATTTAGACTGAGAGACATGCAAAGGAAACAGTCAAAAGTCTCACAGGCTGGAAAAGGCTAGAGTGCAATTTCACCTAATTAAAACCGAGACAAATTAATAGCCTATACTTCCTTCAGTGGCCCTTTGATTTTGAACATCTGAAGAGGGTTATAATTTTTAGAAGAGGAGTGCTCAGCGTCTTTGAAAAATCCAGCCCCGCAGAAGGCAGCCTGTACCCCCTGAGGTGGGAAACCTCCTCCATTGCTCCATTACCTGTCACATCCCTACTTATATATTAGAATGTGAATCAACACCCCAGAAAGGGAATAACGTCAAAGTGCTGACACCATTAACAAATATCTTGAGCTTACAATGAATGAAATGGTCAAACCACAAGTACTCCAGTTTTGGGGATTTTATCAGCATTCGACCTCTCTGCTGTACATACATCTGCATATGAATTGGAAGACCAAAACTGATACAGATGTTCAGTTATTATCAAAACAACAAAAGAAAGCCCCAAACAAAGCTTATAAATATTCTGAAAGCATATCACATCTATCAGAAAGCAAACTGCCCCCCCTCCCTCCCCACCGCACATCCTAAGGCCTCCCTCCTTTCCCTGGCCTTCAGAAAGCAGGTGTTCAACAGGGCTGCCACTGCCCATGCTGCCCGTGAGGGCACTGCTCCGTGCGTCCCACCACTGCGGGCAGCTCCGGCTGGCAGGAAACAAGTCTGGGCACCACGTGGCAAGCGAGCCGACGCAGTGCAACCCTGCTGGGGAGAGATGGGCAGGTTGACACCAGCCAGGGCGGCCAAGAGGTAGGAATTACAAACTTTGCCTTTCTTGGATGGTGCTGTTCTCCTGCCCAAGTCCTATCTGTGGGAGAGGAGCAGGGTTCGGTCTAAGGTGGGAGACACTGAATATGGGACGAGTTGGATTTTGAGGACCAGACGCTAAGAGGAATCAAAAGTGCGACAGAAATACTAGCAGCAAGACTAGAAAAGCTCGGGGATCTGGAGCAGGGCAGGGAGGGTGAAGCGACTCAGGATTAAGGGGAGGAGGGAGGAATAGACTATCAGAGGGAATAAGAGAGGATAAAAAAGGCTTCTGCCATAGTCCAAATATCATGGTCAGAATAATAGTGCTCTGAGGTGAGACTGAGGTTTTCTACACAGCATTAAAATGAAGCATTAGATAAAGTTTGAAGAAAAATGCCAGAAAAAGCCAGGAATTAAATGATGCCCATCTGCTTCTTCAAAGAATGCAGAAGAGGATGGATCCCTGACCGTTAATCATGATAGATAAGATGACTGTGTTCAACTGAGTTCAAATAGTAAAAGGCATATATATCTGACTTGTGATAGAGGCAGGGAGGACTTACCTCATCTCTGAGATATATTTTTAAAGCTGTGCCTCAGGTGAACCTTTCACAAGGACGCCTGTCACCAAAACATCAGCTGAAATGTAAATATTGACTAAATATTTTTTAGGTGTTTGGAGTTCAGGAAAAGTAGTTCCCCTTGTTAGTAGTCCAAATTTTGTTAATTCATTTAGTAATTTCCCTAGCTTTAAATGTCAGGACAATACCAAATGTAAAAACATAGTGGAAAAAATATCCTTTCCTTGCAGAAAACCCTTTTCAGCACACAGGAAAGAAGGGTTCGCACACATGAACTCTGGTGGCTCCCGCAGTTATTACCCCAGCTGTGTGTTTCACCTTTCGCAGAGGTTACCTCTCCCACAGCAGAGCAAGCAGGAGAGGAGGATGTGTCAGTGCCTGGGCCAGCCCAGCGCAAACAGCCTGGCTTGCACAGGGAGGGAAGAGGAATCTCAGCTACTGCACCAGACTTTGCCTGCAGCAGCCGAAGCGCTGACACGCGATCCTTTCTGCCAGCTCTGTTATGGGGACGCAATCTCCAGCAGGGAGAAAATTAAAAATAGTTGGGGCCTGAGCCATAAAAAACTCTGCAGTTCATGGGGGTTTGTTCTTAGCACTCATTCATTCATTCATTTGTAGGCTTCATTTCATTTTAGATGTTATTATTTTTTTATGAACAAAAAAACATTCACACTATTCCAGTAGCAACATTTCATTCTTGCAGTCTGCAGATTTGGCAAAAACACTCTTCTGTCTGTATAGGCAAGGAACTCCGCTGCGCAGGTCTTTCCTATACACAGACTTTGTTAAAGAAAAATATTTCATAAATTAAAGTTAACCTTTGCCTTGCCAAGATAAAATATGTTTTTAATGCATTACAATCTCAATATAGACAAGGCACTATTCATTTGGACACATTTCATCCAGTCTAAGTAATTTTAAGTGAGGAACCTAACACCAGGCAATTGATGGGTATTAAATTACAATTCGCCTGTCTACAAAAGGATGGTAACATGGTTAAAAACACACCTTTTCCCAGGGGAGACTTTAGTAGAATTCAGATAGTAAATTGAATTATGGCAGCTAATGAGTTACAGCACTTCAGCTCCAGTAACCCTGCCTATTCTCTACCTACGCCTGGGGAAGGTCCAGTGCTTCTCCTTGACCCCCGGTGAAGCCCCTGTGCAGCTGGGGCAGGCTAAGGCAGCCAGCCCAGGAGAGCATTAGGCACCACTACCCCAGAAGCATGTGGGGCTAAGCGTGCAGCTGAACCACCAAAAAACCATCACCATGGCAAGCCTGGTAATCTAGACTGTTTGGACTCAGCTACACCCAATTAGCTAGACCCATTAGTCCAATGTCAAGTGACACATGCCGATTAAATTAAACTGGTTTATACTCGGTTTACAGAGATTTAATTGAAAGCTGTAAGAGACTGGGGAGAAGGAAGGTTTTCTGCCATGCTTGGCATAACAAGAGCATCTAAGGGGAAACTGGGTAATGCCAGAATGGAAATGTGACTCCCCCAGTAACAGTGAAAGTAAGCAAGGGCCACAATGGATCTATAGCACTTGAAAATTTTGAATAAGCTATCTTCCTCAAAGGTATGCTCTAGTTTTAGCCTAGACTTGGGAATTTTTGGTTGAAGTCCCGAGGCTTGTGCTATATGGAAAACTGGAGGATCCAGTGATTTCTCTGCCTTCAAAAATTCACATTTACTCATAATTGAATCAAGAAAAAAATGAATTGGTCATAAATTCATTTAAATATGCCCATAAAGGGTCAGTATTGGTTTAACTAAATGTATACACATGAATATGCTCACATACTTTTGAGAAAAATCACAGTTACAGAAGAAATTGCATTATCATGTACCTTTACCCATAGTATTTTATTTTTTAAATCATCTCCGCCATAATCCTGTGCACATTACAAATCCATTTATGTATACGTGCTATTATATGAGGTGGCAGAGCACAGTTTTATACATTAGTCTTAAAGCTTTCAGCAACGTAGCCATGGGAGAAGTATAGAAAAGCTTGTCACAGCCAGGACAGGAGCCTGAAGAAAGGTGGTGCCGGCACCTTCGCTCTTCCCCAGCTGGAGTTCCCTAAGGAGAGTCACTGTTTAAACAAATTCAGCCAAATCCTTCCAAAAGGCAACGAAGAGCAGTAGCAGACCTGGAGAGAAGGGGAAAAACCCTGCTCCTTCCCCATCGTCCTGCAGAGCCCGAGCTGTGATGACCGAGTTGGTCCCTACCGCCTTCCCCTTCCAGCAGTGCCAGAAATAGGTGCAAGAGGGCACCTCGCAGCCTCTGAGGTCCCCGATGTCAGCAGCTTTTTGCTCTGATAAAGGTCAGAAGTGCTCGCTCCTGGGACCAGTGCTGCGCTGCGAAGGTTCACTGGCCAGACTCTGCTTGAGGGAAAGGCAAGAGGCACTGCAGGGCACATATGCTTTTGTTTATTGAACTCTGCCTGCCTGTGACCCACTTGTTTCTGCTGGTCAAACAGGCTTTCCCATCCCAAAACACAGGCACAGTATTTTCCTCCAACAGCCTCAGTTTCCCAGATACATTCAATATTTTAAAATAATTAATAAAATTAATACATAAAATTAAGTTACATTTAGATCTGCAAATGTCAATAATTTTTTTTCTGTGGCTATGCAGCTTTTGGGGATAGGAATTAAGAGTGGGGATTTTTTTCCCAGTTTATGTTATTTTTCCATTATTTGCACAACAGTTTGGCTTTAGACTCTGGCAGTCACAAGCCCTAGCACAACATTGCCTAGAGACAATCAGAATTTCATCCCCTGATTGGAAAATGGGCTGAAAACCACTACTTAACTATGGAAATTCAAATTCTTCTGATACAATGGAAATAAACACATAGAGCCAGAGAGTGAGAGGAGGACAGGGAAAAAAAGGCTCCCCCCTCCAAACCCCTAAAATGAATATTCGGAAATATTAGCCCTTAACAGTTTCATATGCGATATAATATTCATAAGCCTTTTTATCATAGTAATCCTGTTTTTTTGAGCCATTTTCATATTATCTTCAGCCGCTACTTTATTGGAGAATGGCTGAAAGAAAAAAGGTCCATAGAAACTATTAAAGACAATCCCCTTGACACTATTGTAACCCGCTGATAACTGCTCTGACATGTCTCATAAACCCTCAATAAAAAAGGAGGAAGAATGTGCCACAAGAGCCCATGGAACCACTTTTAAAATTCTACCCACAAACTACCAATTTGTAGTGAGAAGGGGAGAAAACCCAAACTAAAAGTGGTAAACCCTGTTGTTGTTGTTGTTGTTGTTGTTGTTGTTGTTATTTACTCTCTAACCTAAATCCTAAAATCTTCTTTGTGGAACAGCGTAGACCTATCATTTCATCCTAACTCTTTTAGTCAGTCTAGGTATAGTATTTAATTTATGATAATATAGGATGTCACATATGATAAACATGAGAGATATAACAGGGTAAGAATATGAATAGTAGTTTAACATATGTGAGTTACTATTACAGGCAGTTTAGGTCAATTTAGCATTAGGCTAAGTGAAAGTTATAGGATTAGAAAATGTCAGAGGTGCAAGACAGAGATGAGCTGGGTCTTTGGGTAAAAGGAAGCAGCTTGGCTGGCAAGTGGCCAACAAAGATAATTTTTGCCTATGCTCAGCTGAGATAACGTGCATTGATTATATCCAATTAACTTGTATAGATTGAAAAGTTCTGTTTATTGACCAAGATAACCAAAAAGGGGTTCAGCAATCCTTGTTCAACCTTTCCTTGAAATTTAGTTGCTGAAGACAAGTTAGGTGAAAATTCAGCTGAGCAATTCCTTTCTTAGTTTCTGTGAAATAACGTTAATTTTGTTCTTCAATATCTTCCTCTCTGTTTTTTGCTCCTTATTCTCTTCTATATTCACATTATCATTATGTATTTTGTATCACTGTTGCATATTAATTTTCTATATCAAATCTATATTGCATTATTCTTTATTTACTTACTGTGTTACATGATTTTCAATTGTTATTGTGAAGCCTGCTCTCTTTTAGTTTCTGGAACTCCTCTCATTTCCCACATAATGTCTTAGGGTCAACAGGAGAGGGAAGCAGAGATGACTGAAGTTATCTCATTTTGCAATGTTTGCATTGTCATGGCCACAGTAAACTGTCCATACTACAAAAGGGAAATTCCTCAGTGTGAGGGTCGGTGTCTGCTGCTCTCCAATGACTCCTGTATTGGGGAAGGGGCCTGAGCAGAAGGGGATGGATAGAAAATTCCCCTCAGGAAGACACCACCTACATCAGTCCCAGCATTTCAGCTACAAGTGCAAAGGAAAAATTAGCTCACAAAGACAATTAGGGCAATTAAAAAACAATACCTACTCTAATATCCCATTTTACATGCCTCTATATGGAGAAATAGTTACTTGTAAAAATAAACCCAAATATTTTAAAGTGCAACTATTATGGAAAGTGCTGCTTTAAAAAAGGAGCTGTAATCTAGCCCTTGTTTCGCAAGTGAGATTCACTGGAGTTTTTGAATAACTGAATGATAGGAATCATGTAATACAGGCAGCATTTCTCAGACGCAGGCACATGTTTCAATTAAAAAAACCCACAACAAGAAATCCGCAAACACTCAAAACAGAGAATAACTTTGAAGTCAGTTATTATTTCTGCTATCGCCATCTGAATATTCTATTTCTTCCCCCTGTGCCATTGCCCGTTGTCACTGCTGGCAAGGGGAAGTGCTAGAGAAAGCAGAACTAAGACAGATAAAAGGGTCAGTTTGCTGAGACAAAAGATGATATCACGTCGAGACAAATTACAGAGGTGCTGTGTCTAAATGTGTTGAAGCAATAACTGCTATACAACAGCCATATCAGCAGGGCTGCTCTGTGCCTCTTGCTTACGCACGCTGCATGTAAAGCAGGGCTCACAGCCCAGGCACTGCAATTCAGGTCACACACAGAGGCAGCTCCCCGGCAGCTTGGGAGACAGCTAGCTGCTAGGCCACCTGCAGGCCATCCTGCTCAGACACAGAAATAGCTGGAGAAGAAGTCATTAGAAGTGACAGGCATCCCTCCAGCGCATCCCCACTGCCCCAGCACCCGCTCCCTGGCCATCATCTCTGTGCTCCTGTAAGCCCTGTCCATCTGAGAGTCAAGGGGGTAAGAGAAGGCAAATATCTTTCTTTTTCTCTTTTTTTCTTTCTTTTTTTTTTTTTTTTTTTTTTTTTTTTTCTTTTTTAATTTAAAACCAGCTAGGAAAAATACAGGAGCTCTCAAGCATGCAGCGTCTCCATCGGGTCTCGCAAAATTGCTGATCAGCTGAGCAACTTGAGAGGTAAAGGGTAGTTAGCACCTGTGAAAGATCAAAAACTGCTAGCAGGCATGCTGTTAAACCCGATGGAGAGAAAACTGGAGAGTTAGCACTCCTAGCAGAGTAAGGTGCCATGGCTGGCTGGAGACTAATGGTCACAGAAGGAAAAAAAAAAGATGGATAGATACATAGATAGATCAATCAATCTCACAGCTCATTGTCATCAGCTTTCCTCTCCAGTTGCTGTTTGGGATCGCCCTTTCTTGAAAGAGTATCAACTTTCAACAGCAAACGGTTATACAGCTTGCTAGGGCAAGGGGGGGTTGTGTGATCTCTCCAAGTCTTTGCTGGAAAAGGGAGATCAGCCTCTTCCACAGGCAGAGCTAGGACAGGGACACCTGCCCTGACATTATTTTTGCCCCAAGGCACAAAGCCGTCTTGTTTCTGGCTCCAAGCTTAAGCAGACCTGATTTCCCATCGCTGTGCCAAGTTGAACTCTGGTGGCACAACCTCCTGAAAAAGGACCACAGTTTTTGCAAGCTAGTTCAGAGGGTGCCTGTGATTTTAGCAGCTGTCGTTACCAAACCAGGCTGAATCACCTTCAGTACTAAAACTGCTAGGGCTAGAATGAGTTAATCAATAGGATTGTGGCACAAAATTGCAAAAGGAGCTCCAGGCTACCAAAATATTGCTCACATGACATGGTTCTGACCAACAGGGGAGGTCTAGAGCTGAAATCTTCACCCAGAATCAGTTGCATTGTTATAATCTCACCCCTGTAGAAATGATGAGCACCCCATTTTCTGTGCCCTGCTGTGGTGCCAGTCTAACTGGCAGGATTGCTGTGTAGCAGCAAGTACTAGGATGTATTCAGCACTACTGATCCAGGGAGGAGCTTTTCCAATTTTAAAATGGTTGAAGATTGGAAGTTCTGGGAAGGTTTTGGGTCCTCAATAAATGAGTTATTTTAGATGCATGTCATCTGAAAGATGTGGAGATTTTTTTCCTTTAGCTGAAGACACATAAGCCATCTGGAATTATCCACACCTCCAGATGGGTAAAGCAAGCCCAAAAGATGGACAGAAATTGCTGGTTTAGCATAAGAGGCCACAAAAGAAACTAATTTGTAGAGATATAAGAGATTTTTAAAGAGGGGAGGAAAGAACATGCTTTGTGCTTCATCTCTACGGCCCTGGCAAATGGATTGTATTCTCCCAAAGCCATGAAAATAGACACAAGCGCTTGATCCCCCAAAAGGAAGATGTGTTAATTGCTAATATAGGCAGGATGCTTTGAGGCCTGGAGAACTCCTAACAGTCCTTGGAAGACTCCATTGCCCTTATAAGTGTTGCAGTTATTTGGGGAGGGGGAAGAAGATTTCATCTGCCAACAAAGAAATGTTGGTTACATATTGTGATTGCCTTGAAAAACACATTTGTTTCTAGAGCCCTACATTGTATCCCCTGAATAGCTTACAGTGGGAAATTCAGAAGCAATGAAATCAATTTATCAGAATTCCTGATATATCTGGGGTGATCAGAATATTTTGAAAACAAACACGTAGACCACTAAGTGCCTATTTTCCAAGTATTTTCTGTCAGTCCCTGTTCTTTGTCTTATTCTATCAATCTTGAAAGCATGATAATCAATATCTCTACTTTTAAAAACATTCTATATGAGGGGAATGACTTCCATTTACTTTAGATGAGTAGTTTTGCCAATGGGGAATCCCCTGGCACTGAATTGCTAGTATCAGTAATACACTTCAGTATACACCAAAGGTTAATGAGGAAAAGAAAATGCAACCAAATCTAGGAAATAGGAGACTAACAATTTCAAAGAAGCAAGGTGGAATATTAAAACTCATCCCAATTCTTTGAGTCCTAGGGTAGAATTATTAACATCCCGGGGGTTGTTAAAGCATCTGGAGAAATGATCAACATGAAACACGAGGCACTGTGTGCAGCATATAGGTCCGTGGAGTAAAATGTTTTGCTTCTGTGACAGATCTTCAAAAACAGTTGTTTCTTACTTTAAAAATGGTTTCAGGCTTGTATAGTCACCTTGAATTCTGCAGGTTCTCAGACTGTTTTTCAAATCATATGCAATAACATAATATAACTGGAGTCTCTGCTTTTCAACTTGTGGTAACCAGAACATGAGACAAACAAGAAGTCAATGGTCCATCATGGATGCTCACATCGAAAACCTAATCTAATACACCTGTTCAGGAACCACATTCAAAGGCTCCTCCCTTTGCCACTCCCATTTGGTGTAGAGGTGTCTCTTATTCAATTGAAAGAACTCTTTATATTCAGCTGTTGTATATACTCACCTGGAGAACTGAATTGTCTCAACCTTGGGGAGTTGGGCACTTAATTCAGTATGTTGAATATCATGATTAGAGGTGGGTGCTCCATAATTATCTGAGAGCCAGCTCAATGTTGTCATCCATCTCCCTGCTTCTACATTATCTCTGAAGTCTTCACATGATGAAGAAGTCCTCTAAATTTCAATACATGTGACAAAAAGATGTAATGCTATCCTGTCATTTAAAATTATGCAAAATGATACTCTTGTAACATAAAATACACTGCTGTACAAGTCCTGTTGCATTAATGAAATATCAATCACAAGGGTAGAGGTAAAGGACAAAGGGTTATAACTTCCATATGCTCTGGAAAGCTGGAGATATCACAGGCTTCTTGTGGTCTCAGGAACATTTTTATTCACCTTGTTAAATGCTTTTATGTGATACAAATAGGTACACCATCTAAAAAGACATATTCATGACTGTAGCCCTTCAAGGGGGAGACAGGGAGAGAATATTTCAATAAATTACTTCACTATATTGTTAACTTTATTCTTTATAAGTTTTATTTCACAGAACATTACCTAAGTAGCAGTGCCACACAGAGAATCTGGATTCTGACCTTGAGTTCTCAGTTGCACAAAAGTGGCATTGCCTTGATAAGTTTGTTATGTCATCAGGTTTGAATGAATAATTTATGCAGATTAAGAAGATCCCTTTTTTACCCTGGAAAGTTTTCACATTAGTTTCCACAAAATTTTTATAATTTTTGTGTATTGCAAAAGCTGCTATGATTTTCTCTTGCTGATGAGGCCAACAAGCTTTTAATCAAAAACTCTTGACAAACATTAAAAATTAGAAATCAATCTGGACAACATTTACGTAGTCAAGCTTGCAAAGCAAATTCCACCTTAAAGACAGAGTAGCTTCTTTGGTTCTGTGAAAATAATTGTTCATCCTTCAGCTGAGCAATTTTGGTAGTCAGAGGCTGTCATCAGAATTTCTTGGGACTCAAACACTGGGACAGGTTAACCTCCATTTCCATTAGGTCTCTTACTTTTTAAAAATATATTTTGAATTTTCACATACAGGTATTCTCAACTATGCAACTTGTTATCCTGGTTTCAGCTGGGATAGAGTTAATTGTCTTCCTTGTAGCTGGTATAGTGCTATGTTTTCGAGCCAGGTCTGAGAAGAATGTTGGTAACACACTGATGTTCTCAGTTGTTGTGAAGTAGTGTTTAGTCTAAAGTCAAGGATTTTTCAGCTTCTGATGGCCAGCCAGCAAGAAGCCTGGAGGGGCACAAGAAGTTGGGAGGGGGGACAGCCAGGACAGCTGACCCAAAGTGGCCAACGGGGTATTCCATACCATGTGACGTCAAGTCTAGTATTTAAACTGGGGGGAATGGGGGCAGGGGGGATCGCCGCTCAGGGACTAACTGGGTGGCGATCAGCAGGTGGTCCAATCTTTTTATTATTACTGTTGTCATTTTATTAGTGTTGCCATTATCATTATTAGTTTCTTCTTTTCTGTTCTATTAAACCATTCATATTTCAACCCACGAGTTTTACTTCTTTTCCCGATTTTCTCACCCATCCCACTGGGTGGGGGAGAAGTGAGTGAAAGGCTGTGTGGTGCTTAGTCGCTGGCTGGGGTTAAACCACAACACTTGTATTGGTCCTAGCTAATACTTCAAGATTCAGAACAACTCGAAAAATAAATGTAAAGCCCTTCTACTGGATAATTTTGTGATTTTTTTTTTTTTGTCTTACATTTGTGTCAGTGGTGACTTTTCTCCTCTTTTATATATCAGTGTACCTCATTTTTTTAATCCTCTTTTGTTCTTTAGTCTCCTCTTGTATGCTGAAGACGTGTGGATGAGTCCCACAGATAGTGGTATAATTGTGTCCTTCATTCATTCATTTTTCAGTTTATGTCTATCAATTTAGTTGATAGACACTTCTAAAATTTGTTCTTATGTAAGAAAGGCTAAACAGCAGTACCCAATTTACTTTATATCACAGTTAACATGCCATTGAGATTAATAGGAACAATTCATATCCTTTTGGAAGTATTTTATCTCAGTCTCTAGGGATTTGTTCAAACAACACAACATTCTGTTCCCGTTAGTAACCACAAAAATGAAAAACTTAGATTTAAGTGACAGTTAAAATTTTGCATAATTTTCTTTTTCCTGAGTTAGGAGAGAGATTTGTCAGACAAATAAGATAAAAATGTGGGGCGTCATACAGGTAATCACAGCATTAGAGACACACACTCATACTTAAGACAGCTATGTTTTGATATAACCTTGGGTATTGAAATTCTTAGCTCAGACAAAAAGAAAAGCAGAGCGAAGTTCAATAATCTCTTGAAACAAACTGTCCAATACTCCAAGATTAGCATCCTTTGTTCCTGTAAACCTTCTAGTTAAAAAAGGAAAGTGTAAGTAACAAAAAATGGTTCTCAGTTGAAACATCTGGTTTCTACCTATTCTTGCCAAGGACCTGACCCATTCTGTTATCAAGGTCTTCCTGTTAATTAAAAATTCAAAATCATTCTGAAAGAATGAAATTATTTAAACAAAGCTTATTAATGGAGGCTCCCTTATCAATGCTGTTGCTTAAAAATATCAGATGGCAAAATGAAAATTGTATATTAAAAGCCTACTGTTCATGAAATAGAGTAGTTGTTTTGCAATGGAGAACTAATGTTTTTGCACTTGATAGAAGTAATGCATTTGTTTATGATCAGCAAAGTGTAAGGATTTATTATATCACCTACTCATGCTTTGGTTTTCAGTGCTTAGCTTTTGTAAAGGGTGTGATGGATGTGTAGCCAGTCACTCAGCAACTTCATGTGTTTTCAATTAAAATTTTTGTTGTATTTATAATTTACTGAAGAATTGTAAAGTAGAAATACAAAACTTAGCAAAACCTAACAGCACTTTTTCTCTTTCAGCAGTCAAACAAAGTAGTATTGATAAGAAAGGGGGACATTCTTGCTACATTGAATTCAGGGGCAAATTTCATGCTGATTTCCAACAAGCTACAATTTCACCCATAGAATCCTGCAGTGGTGTCCTCTACTTCAGCTGTTTGTGCATACATTTTCCCTTCTCAAAAGTTTCACTGTGCTTATGGTTCTTGCAGTACCATGATTGCTTCCACCGGCAAGCCCAGGTTTCACCCTGCCGTTGCTCCTTCCTTATGGCCAGGCTCGACAGCTCTCACCCTGGCTGTGAATCCTGGCCTCGCTCGGCACCTAGCCCACACCTCCCGTCCGACCCCTCGCATGTGTGAGACATTGATGAATGTATAAATCTTTATAAAGCACATGCGTATTGCAGTAATGATATAACATGACATAAAACACTTAATGCAACATCAAAATTAGAGTTATATGTAATGATATAATAATTATAATTGCAAAGAACTAACCTAGGATGTGTTATAATTAATCAGTTAAGTGGCCTGTCACAGAACACTGGATTTCTCGTGCTTTGCCCATTTTGTTAGTGCTAGGATTCCCGAATTCGAATAGCATGGAGGTTACTGTTGGTCCTAGTCCAATTTGCTTGCCTGCTTTAAGTTTCCAAAGCCAAGGCACTCCTTCCGGCTGGGACCATATAAACAAACATATAGGAGTGGATCCTTTGTCTGTATTTCTCTCCTGAAAGATGAAAATTGTGGTCCAGCTGCCTGTCCCTTCTCATATTCTGTATCCTAAACTCTCACTGAGATTTCCAGGCATCCATGTGGACCGTGCTACCATTTCTCCCTTCGGGGACATGTGACGAGGGTGAAGAGCCTTCATATTAATCTAAGAAATTAATCTACATTCTTGACCTAGAAGCACAAGAAAAAACATTCAGTTCTTAAGATGTTTCAATCCATACTTCACTGAAAATGGCTCAAATCAGTGTCAAAGATACAGGCAAAACAGGACAAGATAGGTGAAAACCCAATCAAATGTGAGCCTGAGAATATCAAGGTGAAGTAAAGCCTATTAATGAAATGTTTGCTGCTTTTCTGTAGATTTGTTGGTAAATGGTCAGGGGGGAAAGAAGAGAAATTATGTGTACATGGGTATCCACCTTCAGTCACGGCCTGCTCAAGTTTCAAATTTTAATTCAATGGTTCACAGTAAACTGTTATATTTAAGACAAGTGAATTGGATCTAAATAATCCAACTGGGGACTATATCTTCCAGTAAGACTTTCTCAGCAAAAAGTAAGAATAGTAGCTCAGAACAAGCACAACATGATGGTTTTTGAGCATTGCGGGAGGTCGGTTGGAACTGAGTCATTTCCTTCGCTTGACCTCCAAGGATTTACTCTGGGTCTTCCAGAGTTCTTCTGAATGAGTGAGGCATCCCACATCATCTATTAGTTAGTTTTTTGGGGTTTTTTTTTAACCATCAATCCCAAAATTGAAAAATTGACCATATGACCCCAGCCTTCCCCTAGTTTTCCTCCTGCAAGTCTATTTAAAATTCTCCATCTTCTTTTCTATTGCTTGGAAAGTTTCAGGTTAAATGTTCTCCATTATCTTTAGCCTAGTGAATAAGTGTTACATTTTTAATTTATACTGAGACATTTTCTGCTACAAATAAGAACACTTCCATGATACTAGGATGTAAAAGGTGAATGAACAAATGCCCCAAATCCTCCCATGGGGCACAAGTAATTTCTGTTAACAAGTAATCTTACAATGCATAAAAATCTATCCCACTGCTTTTTTTTATCTTTGTGATGCCGTCCCCTATATACTTTAGCAAGCTCTACTTTGCCTTCACCATATGTCTCCTGAATGACCAGTCTCAAACTTTCTTAGACTTGCTGCTGCTGCTGCCCTTACAGGTGGAGTGTGGGAAGTTACATTCAACACCCTTCAAGAAAATTCTGAAGGAGTAGTGTCGTGGTTTCAGCTTAGCCGGTAACAAAG